>SDVV010017944.1:0-13875 GCA_016164225.1 Gammarus roeselii
ATGTGAATAAATGTGAAGTAATGAGATGCCCGAGAAATGAGGTTGATAGCGGGATCAAGCTCAGTCGCAATGGGTAGTTATTTGGGGAATTTCATTCAAGATGGGTAGTTATTTGAGGAATTTCAAGTTATTTTGGTAATTTCAATGGTTCAAATGTTGAGAGGAGTGGAGAGGTGGAAACCGAGGTGGAATAGAGTGCAGGAAGAGTGTGACGAGTTGGGTGTACGGAAGAGTTCAAATAGCTCTGAGACATTGGGCATGTGTGAAAGGGGAGGGCTGTATTGGGGATAGTTGTCCCAACTAGTCCTACAACTCCCCTTACCCCAGTCCGCATTTATCGTCGTCTTTTCGACGCAATCTCGTCACAGCTTCAGAGTGTGGTAACTACACTAGTTGTTTAATGGTATTCATAGCAAAACAGTCCAGTAATTAACAAACTTTCATCCAGTGACGAGATTCTATAGAAAATACTTCGATAAATACGGACTGGGACTCAAATAATAAGTAAGGGCGAGAGCAGATCGAGGAGTGAAAAAGTTGAACTTTTTCGAAGTGAAATGTTTGAAAGGGATAGACGCAGTGACAGGGCAAGAATGGGAGCGAATAATGATATAATTCGAAATAATTCGGGGATTGTGAAGAAGTTAGACGTCTTAATAGATTCAACTCTTCTATATGGTTCCAACACGTGGTGAGGAAGGGATATGGTAAATTGATGAAAATTAACGATGTTGGTTGGCCTCGAGCGTTGGCCCCGAGGGAGACCAAATTTTGGATGGGTGGATTCAAAATGTAGGCTTTCAGGTGAGAGACATTAGTGTGGGATTAGCAGGAGAACGTTTGTGAATACATATGTCCAGACCCAACACTGGTGCACTTTTCCGACCTTGTCATCTCATTGAAGAATGTGATAGACGGGGGGTGTGGGGGACCGGCAAATATCACACAAGGGGTAACCCAGGGAATGCATCAAATATTTTCCCTGACATTGATCTCGTACATCATTCTGACACTTTAGCATTTAAGAGCTAAGTATTGGACTATCTTACGTATATTTATCAGTTAGATCAAAGGAATGAGATGTTAAAATCACAGCATTTGTAATTACGACATGCACAACCTTTCTTTTATTCGGTATGAAAAAGATCGAAATCATTTTTGAATAGATGTATATTCTCGAAACGTGACATACAACTTTTTTAGAACAAATTCCGGCAGTGATTCATGCAATGTTAATTCGATTTGCCAGTAGTGATTTTGGTTAGTCAGAACAATACAAAATTGCCGCTGATTGTAGTCACAGAGGTGTCGGAATTTATAAATGTGAGCGCGGGCGGTTTGGTTTCGAAACAACCGCCAATAGCAGCCAAATGTGTGCAGCTGGACATTTACACTAGCAAATTATCTCTCTCAGGTCAATAGCTTTAGTTGTTTCCGGCCGCGGTAGGAGGAAATGGCGGCAAATAGATTCGTTCATGGGTGCTCTGAGAAATTTCATGAAACAAAAACACGTAGAGCACTAACGTGTCAATGCCTCATTTTTGGCGGCTGAAGTTTTCACTGATTCGACAGGAGATGCAATGAATCTTTAATAAAGCAAAGTTAGAGAAACTCTGCCTCAAAAATTTGAATTCACAAAATGTTGACAGTAACACACGCTGTGTTCTCTTGCAACGGAGCAAAAGACGTAATTTATGATCAAAAATGGTGTAAGTAAAAATTGCATAACAATATGAAACTTTCGCAGTGTGACCATTAATTTTTAAATTGAACAATCAACATCCAAACAGGTCAAGTGAGTAGCAGATTTCCTTCAGCGTGGTCACGTATTGATTCAGAAAATACCACTGATTTTTGGTCATGACGTTCTTCAGAGTAACTTTAGCTGAACTAGAAGGGCAGAGAAAATTGTATATACAAGATACTCCGTACAACAGACCTGATACTTGTGTTATCATAGAACCAATCCCAATTTCCTATGCAATGTCTGCTGTGCGGGAGATTGTGGGGCAGAAGAAGGGGGCCCACGGAAACACCAGGGGGCTCCAGGAGGTGACGGCTAATCTCGTTACAGAGGAGCCTTCCCTGCCGGCTCTGGCAACCTTGAAGGCGGCGCGTAATGAAGGTCTTCTTGCGGCGTCCAAAGCTAGCATTAGAGCACCGTTATGAATCAGACGGAGAAAACAAAGGCTGCATGTGGCAAAACTAGTTCGAAAATGCGGTTCTTACTGCAGCTTCGGAAAAATTGGATTATCATGATTTATGCTCTTCACTGACAAGGGAGGGGGGGGGGGGAAATGTAGTTTATGCCTGGAAGGGAGTTTAGTTACGAGTGGAAGCCGAGGAATAAAATTATTTTTTCATTAGTAACCAGTGGCGAAGCGGATAAAAAAAGCGTTTCATATATATTTAATACTTGTTTTTATGAATAAAAATATGTGGCAATCAATGGAAGACACAGATCCAATTACATGAATACTGATCCTGAGTAATTTCTATCAAATAAATTGATCCATCGCTGAACAGCAAAAATGCGTCAGAATACGCATGTGTCCCATCCGTCTTGACTGTTATCCCAGCTGTTTGAAGTCAAGAACGATGAAACTAACTTCCTCATCAAAGAAATACCGATCGCAGATTTTGTAAGCTCGCAGAAAATCGCTGTTTCATTGATAGGGTTCATAGAAAGGCCGAAAATTGTTTATTCGTCAAGTGAAAGAGAGGTTAGAGAATGTGGTATAGTTGATGTTCTACCATCAGTGTGGGAAAATTGTTTTTATAAAACTTTTTTCCAATATAAAATACTGTAAGTATAGAAATATCCAATAATTATTCCTTAACTCGTCAATTCTCAAGTAATGCGATCACATAACAAGCGGCCTCAGACGCTAGTATTTATGCCATTCCTCATAAAGGTGGTCTTAAAAAAACATTGATGAAAGCGATGATATTGAGAGTATGCCATCAAACTCGTAAACAGAAGAACCCATTGGTAGAGCACACTGACGAGCAAAAACATCGCATTTCAGTTAGGGATGCCGTAATTCTGAATAGAGTCAATGATGTCCCTCGCTGAAAGTTGTTTGGATCAGCTTATTTTGAGCAAACGCCAAGCATCACTGTGTGCAAGTGCTGCTTTGATATCGATAACAACATTTGTGATATCTTATTTAACCACAACCCCTGTTTGTACAAAACTATTTGTAATTTGGACAGTAGTTAGGCTACTCATCTGCACCATTAGATAGTTTGAGTATATGTTATTGTTGTCAGTCATTTTTTAGATGATTTCATGTTTAGGGTAAACATTTTATAAGCGACAATCAGATCAGTTGTCTGTTCCCACCATTACTCTTTCTGTCTCACATGCCTATGTTTTTAATACGTGTCATTGTCTTCTAATGATGTCGACGTTCCATCATGAAGTCGACAGAATAAAACAACTTCTTGTTAACAACAATTTTCCTATGTCCGTCATCAGAAAAACCGTAACAAATTTCATCAAGAGAGTGAGTCAAGGACATCGAGTGAAGCCAGCGAAGAAGCAAATAACATTGTTTTTCCAGAATCAAATAACAGCCAGCTATAAATCGCAAGAAATGCAACTGCAACAGATAATCACATGAACGTTTCTTCAGTAGAGAATAGCGAAGATTGAAACTCCTCAAATATTAACGTTACAAGAAATTGCGCGACCTAACAATCAGGAAAAAAGACTACGTCCGCTCAGATACCTACATCGGTCCGTTACCATGTGGTCTATCAATACATAGACTACACTTCAACTCCAGTCTAGGAACGGTTTGGGATGCACATTCTAACTAGATCCATAAGAACTCCCCTACAAGAAGTTCACGATATAGCCCGGACACCAAGTAAAGAACTAAGAAAAGATTTGACCATTTTGAGAAGCTGTCCATCCAAACAAGTGTTCATTTTCACCGAAGCAATCTTGATCAATTCGAAAAAAACTTACTTCACTCGCAATCAGAGGAAAGTCACCGATTATTAAAGCTTTCCAAGCACTGACAGCAATAGAAAGTCTGATGTTTATGACTTGAGGGCGGATGTCTTGATATTTTATTTTCGTTTGTGATTTATTAGCAAAAGGATTTAACGCACTTTCATTTTGATAGGTTCAATAACATTTTCCTTGAATGATTACAATCGCGTGAATTACTAAATTTTTATCGACTAAATGGTTGTCCTTCATCATCTTTCAAAAATCGTATCTTCTGCTACTGAAACATTGAAACCTTTCCATGCTCTTCTCCGGCCCGCCTCAAAACCCGCAGCCTCGGCCCTGTCTTCTTTGCGTCACCAGAAGATGCTTTGGCAGAGTGGTCCTGGTCAGTATAGAATAAATCAAGCCTCTAGATCCGTCCCTAAATTTCTGCTTCCGATTTTACAAAAAAATGACATAAAAACTGTAAATTGTGTGAATACAATATATAATTCAAAATTGGTGCGTACCGCTCATACGCAAAACGGTGCTGTGGGAAGCCAACCCATACGAGTATCTGGGTCAGCAAAGAACCATTACGCCTGAACAGCATCGCACGGATTGACAGAACTGAGCTAAAGATGTTTCAGTGAACTCATTAGGTAGAGTCTTTGTTTTGGTGTTAGTAGGCGATTGAGGAGGGGCGGAGGTTGAATCTATACAAGTCCTTAAATGTAAATGTTCTGAAAATTATTTAAATAGATTTTGTTCTTGTAAGGAAGAAACAACCACCAACCATTGTAAACCATGAGTATATTGGTAACTCTTAATTCGTACAGTTCAATTTCTCACGGTGGACCCGTCATTTTTCTTTCAATAAGTTCATCTTTTCCAGTTATCAAAGCCGGGCACCAAACCGTTAATCGCGTAACATCGAAGTTATCAGTTTCGTTGACGATTTGACTTTTAAATTCACCTTGGAAATAATTATTGCACATTCGTTGCTTTTAACTACTGTTTACTCTCGTCCGTCAATCCCAAAAATTCATCAATTCAACTGTGGCGGGTCATGCTACAACAAACTGCACTACGTTCGGATCATTTTTTTATAAGATTTTTTTTCAGACGCACAGCCTTAGAGATGCCTGCGAAGAACATTTTCTGCAGTGCAAAACAGACGGGTGTTGAGAGAGTTGCGAAGAGTGGTGAGAGAGTTGCGAAGGGTGGTGAGAGAATTGTGAAGGGTGGTGAGAGAGTTGCGAAGGGTGGTAAGAGACTTGCGAAGGATGGCGAGAGAGTTGTGAAAGGTGGTAAGACAGTTGCGAAGGGTGGCGATAGAGTTGTGAAGGGTGGTGAGAGAGTTGCGGAGGGTGGCGAGATAGTTGTGAAGGGTGGCGAGAGAGAAGCGAGTGGACGCCTCCGTGGTTGTGATCGTTGTAACTCCGTCGACCACCTCTGTGTGTGTTACCGGCATTTGACTTATTGGCAAATGTTTAAACTTACCTTCAGTAAAGTTGTTGCAATGCCAGAAACTGTTGGCAACGTACATCGCGTTAATCTTTGCAAAGCTTCAATTCCATCCATTTTGAAAGCGCGAGCAGAGTCGAATCTGCCTTGGGTGATCTAACTGTTGTTGTGGTGAATGTGTTGGATTGAGCAGGTCTGACTGTACATGATTAAAATTAGAGAGTGTGTGATGTCAGTGTAGGAGGTCGTATTGTATATGGTGTCCCTGGGGGGCAGTGACCTTTGGTGCTGATGCTGGGGTGATTGATGGAGATTAGTTCACGGCACCTTTTCACAATATTAGTTAGCGTCATAGAACAGGATAGTTTCCTTTGAAGACTCTCGATATGATATGATATTTGATACCTTTTCCCCTCTGAGGACTCTCGATATGATATGATATTTGATACCTTCTCCTCTTTGAAGACTCTCGATATGATATGATATTTGATACCTTCTTCTCTTTGAAGACTCGATATGATGTGATGTTTGATACCTTTTTCCCTTTGAAGACTCTCGATATGAAATGATATTTGATAACTTCTCCCCTTCAAAGACTCTCGATATGATATTTGATATCGCCTCCCCTTTGAAAACTCTCGATATGATATGATATTTGATAACTTCTCCCCTAAAAGACTCTCGATATTATATTTGAAATCTTCTCCCCTTTGAAAACTCCCGATATGCTCTGCTATTTGATATCTTCTCCCCATTGAAGACTCTCGATATGATCTGCTATTTGATATCTTCTCTCTCTGAAGACTCTCGATTTGATGTTTTATTGAAATATACGCCTATAAACAGCACTTAGCTTGCCCTGCATAAATATGTCCGATAATCGACACACTGAGTCATTCAAGAAATCACGAAAGCATCAAAATTGATTTCTTGATTATGGGCCGTCAACGACATAAGAAATCTATGGCATTTGAAGTAAATATTTGGTTACAAACACATAATTTTCATAGGCAGAGAAATGTCCGTTGCATTCAACAGTGATCTCACATGTCTTTTACAGATAAACTTTTTCAATGGATTTACATGGTTTCAAACCTTTTTGTGTTTCAAACTTATTGTACAGTGCAATAATGTTGACGGTCTGTCATGACGGCGAGCATGTGTAAGCCCCGCGAAGACATTTAGCAGAAGCTATCTGTCCTGCATTGCTCTCATCAACGTATCAGAGAGCCATGCAGGGCCCCACGTTGTAATTAATACGTATACCAAGAGATAATCTATAAGAATGAGGTAGTGATTTATTGGTATTGAGACAAAATGGACATTTTTACGGTTTACATTCATCAGAAGGAAATATTTAGCTCTGTTCAAGCGACCTAATTATTGCTTGGACAAGTGCAGACGGTAATTGCATGGTTGTCGCCATCAGCCCTCGAGAACCATTACATCCCACACTCATAAATTAGAGGCCTCGTAAAAGAGCGGGCATTGAGAAACCGAGTAATAGGATCACCGTGCACCTTGAAATGGAACAAACATGTAGTTGTCGTTCCTCATTGTTAATGACTTGGATAGTCTCCTCAATTGACTCCGATATCAAGATGGTCTTAAGTCCAATGCCACAGTAGAAAATATGATGCATTGGATATGAACACGTGGCTTAATGCAACACCAGAAAATATGTGTACATACTGTGATGCGGTTGCATATAATCAAGTGAAATGAAGTGGATGGGTATCAACAGTGTTGACTAAAATTATCTACGAAGACAATTGCTATATGTTTCGTTAAAAAAAACTCATAGGAGAAATCAGATACACTGGTGGAAACATATCTTGATACAGTATTTTCCCAAGCATTGTTACCCCTAAGGTGGCTTCCATTTCTCATATGACTGCATGGGTCCGTTAATAGTCTGTTTGCATCCTCGGAGAAACGATTGTTGGTGCAGCTGATGAGGCACCAAACCACATTACAGCGGCGGGAGTTGGCATTGCATTTGCAGATCTTTCCATGAGCACGAACATTTTATTCAGGATGGGATTAAAAATGATCGATTTGTTATGAATTTGTTATGAACTCAAGCAGCTGTTTCAAAAACATGTATCATTCATATCGACTAATTGTTTAATAAGTCGTATTCTCGTTACTCACCAATAATGATTCTGGATGTATGGCTCCGAATTTTAACATGAATATTCAATAAACTGATGGCATGAATATGTTCATTTGTGTATACAATACAATCGGGTGTCGATGACGTCACCATGAGGAGTTTATTGATTTATTGTTTTGTACCCGACGTTAAATTAGAATTAGGCGCCTAAGATGATAAGTGTGTCAACCACAACCGCCAAATTGAGAGTGTGGTGATCGCGCCAAAACATACAAGGACGTAACCCACTGATACTTGAGCAGTGAAAGTATTATACGATGATATATTTAATGATGAAGATACAGCAATCGATTGTAGTATTCAACAAAGAAGATTATCATGAGATGTTAAATTCTTAAAGCCAAACTTAGCATCTGTGAATCGAACGATTTGTATTCATGCAAGTCCATCGGAAATAGGTCGGGTCGTTTTTTTAACTAATGAAGCCTCGGGAGACGTCATATTTCATTTAAAAATTGAAATCAGTTCGTTGATGCAAAATTAAAATGTAACGAGTATTACGAGCTTCTTTGGATAATACCATTTTTCAGGCAGTTCTTTGTTGGCCGGCTTGAGTCACCAACAAATACGCAGCAGAGACCAATTGCGACTTCACAGGACACGAGAGGCATTTGCTCTGGAATGTTTTTTTTTTATCTTGACCCGCCACATTGAAGTGACGGCGTTCCTTTCAGCAACACTTATGATTCAGTCTCTATAATAAACCATTGTTTCAAGCAGCTCATGGTCGTTTTCCAACAATTATTGCCTTGTGATTGCGCTGAGAATAAATGCTTACAAAAGAAACGGGGTTCTTGGTAATGGTCGCTTTTCATTATGTGGAGCTGGAAACTGAAATTGTAAATAATTTCTCACAAATGTGGCAATCGTTTTCAAGTTATCTGACTGACAGTATAGAATAATTACCTGCAACTCGTTAGTGCCCTGCATCGAAATATGTTTTACATCAAAGAAACCTTCTGAACTAAGCGAATGGGATAAAATAATCACCACTAATGAACAAAGAGATTGTGATCATATTATATCTTGAAAAAAGGAGTAAAACAAAAAAAATCACGAAAGCCTCCTGATATTTTTTGTGTCCTACGAAGTCAACATTTAAAATAGAATACACAGTAAAGACGAATACAATTTTATTACTAAAGGTAATCTGATTACACATTGAATTTGCTTTTAAGGAACAAATGAGTATATTTGTTCCTTCACATGTTGAAAACATCCGGCAGACAAGTAATAGTCACTCTAGTGCATGTAGTCCAGACATATCTGCGCTATGCTATAGTGAGAAGGGTTTCTTTTAGCTGCGTAACAACATCGAAAAATGGCAGTCAACTAACGAATACCAAATCGATTATACGAGCATATTTTGGCATTAGACAACATGGACAAAAATTGTGTTCGGACTTTTTTTCAGTTACTCATATATACAAGTTTGCGAGCAATTCGTGTATGATACATCTACGTGGGATGGTAGACTTCTGACAGTGAGTAAACTGCTTTAAATTCGTATAAAATATAATAACAATAGGACCTGGAAAACCGCAAGACTCCAACAGCACCAAGAAATAATGCATAAATTGATGAACAAATATGTCACACAGAAGCAAGGGCTAATCCACATTTACAGAGGCCATTCCTACCAAATGCTGGCCACAGAAAAGTTAATGAACAGCAATCGACTGATAAAAGTGACGACCAATTCCTAAAGTTTCACAAGACAAAGCAGCATGTACCAATGCCGAATTAACCGGAACGAATTGCTGTTTTGTTTTCGAAAAAAACTGCACAAAATAACTCCTGTTACGTGTAGAGAAGAGTATTGAAATTAGTGCAATTAAATTTCATTGCAAATGTATCCATTAAGAGCGAAACTACGACAAAACAAAATATACTATAATTCGCAATACAATTACAGAGGCAATTTTGTTCATTTTACTCCATATACCTCAGTTTTAAAGCAGTTGTAAATAATAAATCTTTTTTTCCAATTCCTTTTAGGAAAGATTGGAAAATTTGCCGCTCATCTGGGAAAATTCTAGTTGCTCGTCGATATCACGTGGCATCGTTAGTTTGCTTTCCAAGAAGAGATCCCATCACTCGAATCACATTTTAACAAATATTCAAATACAAGTAGATTCAAAGACTCTGTGGCTGTGCGAATACCCTATGCCACAACATAACCGGCAACCAGGGAAATTAGGCTTATGCACATGATTTATGTGACACGGTCACTAAGCTATCATAGCTTTGATGGGAAGACGATAATTCAGCACACAACGTGGTGAGTTTTGTCAAGACACTCAACCTCGATACATTGTCCGGCACAAAGTGAAAAACATGATCCTAAATTAGTAATATTTCTACTCAACACGCTGAGTTCATTCATTAATGCGCCCAGAATAGTTATTATTGTGAAGTAGTTAGTTCGACCAGGTGACCAACGTGACGCTCAGCAGCATGGAGGGCGTTCATTCATCATCGCCATTTGTCTATAATGTTCGCTCAGAGAACGTTTGTCTATAATGTTCGCTCAGAGAACGTTTGTCTATAATGTTCGCTCAGAGAATGTTTGTCTATAATGTTCGCTCAGAGAACATTTGTATATAATGTTCGTTCAGAGAATGTTTGTCTATAATGTTCGCTCAGAGAATGTTTGTCTATAATGTTCGCTCAGAGAACATTTGTCTATAATGTTCGTTCAGAGAATATTTGTCTATAATGTTCGCTCAGAGAATGTTTGTCTATAATGTTTGCTCAGAGAATGTTTGTCTATAATGTTTGCTCAGAGAACGTTTGTCTATAATGTTCGCTCAGAGAATGTTTGTCTATAATGTTCGCTCAGAGAATGTTTGTCTATAATGTTTGCTCAGAGAACGTTTGTCTATAATGTTCGCTCAGAGAACGTTTGTCTATAATGTTCGCTCAGAGAATGTTTGTCTATAATGTTCGCTCAGAGAATGTTTGTCTATAATGTTTGCTCAGAGAACGTTTGTCTATAATGTTCGCTCAGAGAACGTTTGTCTATAATGTTCGCTCAGAGAATGTTTGTCTATAATGTTCGCTCAGAGAATGTTTGTCTATAATGTTTGCTCAGAGAATGTTTGTCTATAATGTTCGCTCAGAGAACGTTTGTCTATAATGTTCGCTCAGAGAATGTTTGTCTATAATGTTTGCTCAGAGAACGGCATTGAAAGTGTGAACTGTTTTGCTTGAGCGAAGGATGAACGAAATTATTCATTTTTAATTTGATTCAATGAAGGCTACTCTATAACATACATAAACCCTTAACTCTTGATAAAAACGGACAATACAACTCACAATTTTAGTGTTCTATACAGAGGAAATGGAATGAAAATGCAATAGAAATTGCAAGCGCAACTCGCCCCATTCAAACATCAACTCACCCCATTAATGACAAATCAGAGGCAGTGGCAACACCCAACTCGACCGATTATGTTAAATCAAAAGCGGGGCCAAAAGTGACTCAACTTATTAATCTCATTGGCAGTGGCAGCACACGGCCCCTCTTTACTGAGGACTCGCCCTTGCATTTGTATCAGTATCTGTATAATTATATTTAACCATAACCCCACCTTTGGACAACCACAATCTTACCCAAAGCCTCAAACTCAAGCATCCAATCACGAGAGGAAAATAAATTCTTCTTCACGGGTTTATTCGACAGCAAATTTGTTTTCCTTCTCTAACCATCCCTCAGCTGATCGAGGCAGCTTCGGCATCACAAAGTATTTGCGTGAATAACAGAATAAAAGATATTGTTTGTGAAGCCGGTTAATGTGGAACGAACTTTTCTCTGTCTGAGGGCGCTCGGCCCAACGAAGTAAGTTTATTGATGCGACATAATCATTTAATTGAATAGTATACTTGAATAAGAAGAAATTTACTATTCAGAAACGATTCTATCATCGAAAGTGTCACGAGAAACTTTCTTTGTGCGGTCCAAGTCGAAATATGCAACAATGAGTCACTCCACAGCCGAGCTCCTCTTCACCATCTCCAATGAAAGTCGTGTGCTTTGATTTGATTTTTCTTCTAAAAGAAAATACATATCACAATTAATACCCAGAGTCATCATTTCTTTGAATACGTGGTTGTTGAATCAGATTGTTTCGATCATACTGTGCACTTATGGACGTGTTGTCTCACATTGTTTCGATCATACTCTGCACTTATGGACGTGTTGACTCACATTGTTCCGATCATACTGTGCACTTACGGACTACTTAAATTGTGCCCAGCAGACCAAATATTATCCCGAGCCTAAGCTGAAACACACTTGAAATACACTTGACGATGATCACTCGTCAGGAATTTACTCCTCTGACGAAGTTTAAAGGAGACTGAGCAAAACACCCTTGACGATATCACTCGTCAGGAATTTACTCCTCTGACGAAGTTTAAAGGAGACTGAGCAAAACACCCTTGACGATATCACTCGTCAGGCATTCACTCCTATGGCGAAGTTAAAGGGAAACTGAACATTTTAGACGAGAGATGGATTAAACGTTAGGGAAGGCAAGGATTATATTGTATTTTCTGTATTGAACTTATAAGATCATCAGAAATTATATACTGCATTACAAAAATATTCGGTACGATACAAAATTACCCTTGGATCATAGCTCAAAAATCGAGGGCAAACATAAGTTGAGAAACAAATGAATTTTAACCCCATCAACCCAGAGGCTGAGCAGCGACGTGGGATTTACCATCACATTGCTTTGTTAATCAATGCTAAATGCAGATTCAAATATTTTCTGCTAGAAATTATAAACAGTCTTCACTTCAATTATACAATGACTTGCTTTAGTTGGTTGGTGAATGCCTGCAAATCCCCGTGATCAGATCAGCCCTTGGTAAAGAGTTCATTAGTTAATGAGAACGTCAATGAAAATTATGTTCTCGCGTTCCAAAACATTATTAGTTCAGCGGGAAACTCTGGACAACCTTTGAAGTGAGTCATCTAAAGCGATGCCATTCATTTTGATTTTACACTGTCGTTAGGGTATGAGTCGATGGAACAATAATATATACTGCGGTATACCTATTTATAAAGGCATAGTAAATACGAAATAATACACCAACTCAGGAGGAATGAAATTGTGATATGTGGTGCGTAAGTTGTGCGAGAGAGTGCATATTATAGACAGTGCGGATGGTGCAATGGACGAGGGACAGTGAGGCTTTGAGATTGATATTGTATGCGCAGATCGTATTTATGAAGCAAGACAAGACTGTGAGTTGAAGCTAAAAAGCGTAAAGCATATGTTCTGGGCCTTCGTGGAGCTGGAACAAGCGTACGAAAGGATCGACCCGTGATCGTTGTGGAGGCTGTTGCGTTTGTTTGGAGAGGTCGTAAATTTGGTAGAAGCGGACCTGAGTTTCCATTTGGTTCCCAACGAGAAAGGGACTGAGACGAGGTAACGTTATGTCCTCTTGGAGGTTCAATCACTTCACGGATGGGGTGGTTTGAGAAGTTAACGCGTGTAATGGGTCAAAATGTGGAGTTGTTAGAGGGGCGTTGGTGACTGTTGAGTCAGTTACTGCTTCCGCATAATGCTGCACTGATAACCGTTCTGACGAGAAGTTGTGCAGGCGATTGTCAGACTTTGTTGGAGCGTATGAGAGGAGGCTGCGAGTTAATATGAGTAAAAGTTTAAAAAGTAATGCGAGAGGAATCGGTTGCTGTAGGAAGTTCAGTTTATAAGGATCTGGGTCCTCCAGTGCATCAAGTTGGACGATTGGAAACAGAGCCGAAAGGCAGAGTGCACTATGGGCTCAAGTTTTGGCTACCATGAAGAGTGTAATGAACTCTAGGACATTGGGTATGGAAGCAGAGAGAGGGTTGTAAAAAGGGTCAACGATCCAAACTATGTTCATAAGAAGCGGAAAAGAGCAGAAGGTTGAATGTTTTCAAGATGAAATGGCTACGAGTGATGGCCGGAATGACGCGGGGGGATATGATCAATAATGACGTTGTCCGAATTGGAACGGGGATTAGGAAAAAGTGGGAGGTTTGAATAGATTTACGTATTTTGCGATAAGGATGATTGAACGAATTTTCCTTCAATCTTCCATATCACAAAATACGTAAATCTATTCAAACCTCCCACTTTTTCCTAATCCCCGTTCCAATTCGGACAACGTCATTATTGATCATATCCCCCCGCGTCATTCCGGCCATCACTCGTAGCCATTTCATCTTGAAAACATTCAACCTTCTGCTCTTTTCCGCTTCTTATGAACATAGTTTGGATCGTTGACCCTT
>SDVV010017945.1:0-13874 GCA_016164225.1 Gammarus roeselii
TAAAGGAAGCCTAACTTAGCATTCCTTTTGCTCACTTGAGCTCATACAGCAATTAATTACCTGATTGCTCATTATTCAATTATTAATCAAATTACCAATTTGGTTTCATACTTTAATTAATTAATTATATTATTATCACCCCCCAACATCTAAAGCGGTATCAAACCGTGATAAAATGCATGAAAAATCTCGAACATTGAAGGAAACCAAGTTATCAATTGGGGTAATGAAAGGGAGTCAAGCATAAGAAGTGTAAAATTGCATAATAAAAATCAAATGTATATATGACTTTGTTTTAAAATTATTGGTAATGAAACATGAGGAGAGAAAATCATGTCACCTAAGATTGAAAAATACGACCTCTCTGGTAACATATATGAGTCGAGATTGATTGCAAAGTAGAAATAATTAGGTGTAAGTTATCAAAACTGCAAAGGATAGATCAAAATGTAGAGACAAGTGGAGATTTGTATTATGCATCGTATAAAACATTGACTGAATACCGTTCATAAGTTAGGTTAGTTCAGGAAAGGATGATTACTTCTTTTAACATAACATACCATGAAGTTGGTGCACATAAAAAACTTGTTTCAACGGCAGAGATGTCGTTCTATGGGTGAGGTTAGGTTGGGTAGGTACTAATGCATCCAGCAGTGTATGGTAACCCTTATGCAAAATGTGTGTAAATGCCAACATTATACCGACATCGACCGTGAATACACCTACATTATACCAGCATATGCCGACATATGGCGGGATCAAACCGTGAATACAGCTACATTATACCGGCATATGGCGGGACCAAACAGTGAATACAGCTACATTATACCGGCATATGACGGTAACGAACCGTGATAAAATGCACGAAAACTTAATCGATACTATATAATTCCTGGTTAGAAAAAGTTAGGATAGGTTTAGATAATTAGTTCTTTTCACCAAATATGACGTGAAGCTGGTCCACATTAAATATCTTGTAACAATAACAAGGGATTTTGTTCTAATGGAAAAAACGTATATCAGAGGTAAAGTGCCTCAGATGTTAACCGATCCTGTATATGCATTCAAAATATGTGTGTGTGTGTGTGTGTCTACATTGTATCGGTAACTATCCCTGTATACGACGTCATTATACCGTGCCCGGTCCTGTACATGCGTACAAAGCGTATATGTGTGTACCTGGTGTGTGACATTAGAAGAAAAAATACGTAAAATTGAGCCGTGTGGAATGGATTTGATATGTACATCGCACAAAATAATTACTAAATATCATACATATCCATCAAACTTGAATGAAAATATATCATTATTGGTTAAGTTAGTTAGAATGACTAGATCTTTGAACCTAACATGCGTATAACTGATCCACAATAAAAATGTAACAAGTTGAAGTGCATCAGTTCTCTTGGATCCTACCTGCTGAGTCTCATCCGAACATGTAACAGAGATATCGATAAATTCTGGAATCTAAACATGTGGAAAATGATATTTGCTGGACCAAATTGGAGAAAATGTATTCAACTGCTTTTGATATGATAAATATACTGCCCTACTGAATAGATTCATGCACATCAATATCATACATAACCATCAAACTTGATTATAATACATAACTATTGGATGAACTAGGTTAAGATGCCTAGGTAATAATGTATTTGGCAGTGTATGGTTACTCTTTTTGCATTCATCGATATTTGATCGATGTTGTCGTACATTGATGTATATTTCGCTAATTATGTACCTTAAACATGGTTTATATCCTAGGTCTTGTAGATTGCAGACCTTACAACGCAGATCTTTAGTAGATATGTTGTAGTGAATTTATTCAATATTTGATATATTAGACGAAAATGGTAGGAGCATCACATCCATCATTATAAGAAAATCATATTCCAACAGAAAAACCATACATAAATTTTGCTAACGCTTTAACACTCGTAACACTTACTGACGTATGGGGTAAGCTTACATAAACGTTTTGAACTCGAAAGTCCACAAACGAGCGATGACCTAACATTACTCGAAACTGGTTGATATTACTGGACTTGTAACAAGAGAAGAGAAAAAAAAAATGTAGGCACACCAATTGCTAAAGATTGGTAAAACTACAGAGTCAAGTGGATAGATTTGATAAGGATGAAGGTTAAATCAATGAAGAAAAATACCTAACATAAGTATGAAACGGGGAAAAAAATACAATCCTTTTTAATTTTAGGTTAGGATGAGTTAGGATTAAGGCCATCATTTCTGACCGAAAGTGAAAAATGGTAAAGTGGATCTGGTGAATGGTCGAAAAAGTCAAATATTCTGAATTAGAACGCAGACTCATAACGATGCCTGAATTACTCAATAAACTTTTAAGTGTCTAAACTGCAAACGTCTTACAAACATTTATATAAACAAGACTTGCGGGAATGAACATCAAGTGAAGACCTTCGATTGGATAACATAATTGAGCTGTACATTAAATTATTGAAGAATTTCAGCACCAACACTCAACACAAATCCGGTTGATAAGTTCTCCAAGGCAACATGGAACCGGACCCAAATGCAGTGTCGAGAGGTAAAACCTACCAATTTTTGAAGCATTACATCCAATTAAGCGTATTTTATACTCAACATTCCGTAAACTTAGGAGAAAAATGTAAAACAAGAACTGTACAATAGCTAAATAAGATTCTCTACTCTACCCTAAGCAACAATGATTAACTATTATATACGGTGAATCCTACCACACTCAGATGATAAATCCTACGTGATTTTGTGCATAAATAAGAATATATACATATATAACAGCCATAATAAAAATATCTGACATTCAACACCGAGTTCATGTGAATAATGTTATTTTTACTACAATACCATTCAAATCTATAGTAAATTCCTAGACCTAACTGATGCTATGCCTCTAGCAGCACAAAATCCAAGCCCACTGTGTCATAAAAATGAACTCTAAATGCTTTACTAGGTCACTTCTCAGCAATCTACCACTGATATAAAACGAAATTAGAGGTAACATCCAGTCATGGAACGATGCCATAGACGTACCTCGCATCTGTTAACCCATCGTGTCTGAACAAAATCGAACAAAGTCATATCCTGGACATAACCAAAATCTAGACACATGTACAGTGGTCCAGAATGAGTCTCAGAGATTGTGTGGCCATAAAAAGCTTGGCTTCTGTTCACTGATCACTTATGTAAACCACTACAACGATGAGTAGCTTGTCGCATAACCTCACTAACAAGCCCATGGAACTTAAGATCGACGTCTACAAGGCCATCCATAATTCACGTTGAACATAGATGATCTCCAAAATGACAACCAAAGAGTGTAAATCACCTTTACACTAGGACCCCCCCCCTCCATCCAGTAGATTATCATCTAAACGTTAAAGAACATATTTGCAAGGGATCAATGAAGAAAATTCCACAAAGATGCAGTACAGACATACACCTCTTAAACATACATTCCTATGATTTTCGTGGAAAAAAAAACACAACATCAACAATATATATAAATAGCTAAATAAGATTCTCTACTCTGCTGTAACCGACAATAAAATTGTACTACAATGGGTATCCATCCTAGTAAATCGGTTTACTTATACAAGCAGGCATAAACATAACTAGATTTTTGCCTAGATAACTCTCTAACTCCTACTAAATATTGAAGAATGGTCGTACAATAAATATACAATACCCCAATACCCTAACAGCAAGACCAAGTTTGTAACAAATCATCTGTTCTAAATCTATAATAACGACGTCAAATATTGTAGCAGGATGAAAAAGATATATAAAACACTAAAAATGAACAATATGTAACTAAATTAGACCTGAAATAATGTTCTATATAGTAGATACACACATAATATACCCTAATATTCCGATATTGTACAAATAACCAACAGATTGCATTGAAGATGGGAATTCAACAGAGAACATACAAAACTGAGAGACCTATACTAAAACTCACGAGTTATAAGAAAGCAAGAAGGCTAATTCTCTAGCATATCCAAAACATACATTAAAAACATAATGAACGAGAATGAACTAGCATGTAACCAAACAAACAAGAAATGTGAATAAGATACCAAGACATACGAGCGACACAACTGAAACCTATGATAAATGATGTGGAATACTTCTACGTAAATACGGTATAGTACATGCAAAATCTGATGAAATTAGCCTCAACTCAGTCCAAAACAGGGTTAAATAAACATCTCTTTAACTAAAGTAACCAAGGCTAAATAGTAACAGAATGTTATATATATACATATAAAATACCAAAATGTTATATATACATATAAAATACCAAAATACCAAAATTCTGTTACCAATTATGGTTGAAATAGTGTGGAAGATGCAAAACATTGCCTAAAATTCGATATCAGGTTGGTACCGTACAGAGCCGTTCGCACACATAGGCTGCAAATTGAGTTATAACACATACCTACCACACTAATCCTATAAAAGAATATATAGTGATAAATGAACATAACAGACAAAAATATTCCAACCCCCCAACGACTACGAATCCACCAATCAAGCATCGGATGAGTCATATATACCACAACTGGATAAGAATACCAACATTTATGTCCACAGAAAAAAATAAATAAAAACAAAAAAACAGCCATAAATATATAACGATATACACACTCACAACGCAGCAAACGTGCCACGGAAACAAATTTATAAGACAAGGAACAGCTAAGAGCAAACTCACCTAATTTTCCAGGAGCGCATCCAACTTTCTACGTAGGGGGTTTCTCTACCGCACCAATCTCTCTCCAGAAAACTTGCTATAACACTATTCATAACAGAATCGAATAAATATATATAATGAGCTTCAGGTAGTAACCAATTATACGCCACTTCAACCATCTAAAGAAAAAACATATATAAATACAATATATATCAAAATACAGTACAAATTAAAATGTTCAAAACATAAACCTTGCCGATGCATTTCCGAACGCTGTCCATCCATCCGTCCGTTCATCCGTCCGTCCATTCATCCATATGAGACAAGGTTGCATGCAATGCCCCGGTGAAATGTGAACACCAGAGATAGTGCGTAAACGTTCTATTTATATAACCTATTAACAAATAAAAGCCTAATAATATATATATAACCTAGTATTATACCTTATGAATAATCCGAAAGCTGTCCATCAATCATCAGAATGAGTCACCCGTTAGCCGTCTGTCTGACTCCGGCTGTCCATCTTCCGCTTTGCCCCCCCCCCCCCCCGTCCGTTAGCTGACTTGCGGACCAAACCAGTTCCGGTACCCTCCGCTCCCGCTCCCCGTTTCTGCGCAAACCCCCATACGGGCGCTTGAGTCAAGGTTGCAGCATCGCGCCCAACCCCCGCTCACCAAAATGACTAGAATGCCATTCTCGCACCGTTATATACTACTCACAATCCTCATCGTTTGATTTAGGAGGCAGTTGCGTGACTGGTTCCTCTTGATCATGACATCGCGACAAGGCGTCTGCAACTTGGTTATTTTGCCCAGCAATGTGCCGGATATCAGTTGTGAATTGACTGATGTAGGAGAGTTGGCGGCACTCCCGAGGGATGTCTCGTTCCTGTCGTTTGTGAAGTGTACCAACCAATGGTTTATGATTGGTGAAGATGGCATACAATGCCTACGATGAAGTAGCGGAAGTGCTTCACTGATAGATAAGCTGCGAGCAATTTTCGACCAAAGGTGGAGTATTTCCTCTCCCTTGGCGTAAGTTTCTTGCTGAAGAAAGCTAGCGGTCTCCATTCATTGTCTTAGAGCTGCTGTAACACTGCTCCCACTGTGGTGTTGGACGCATCCACTGCAATTGCAGTTGGCGCATCAAGCAATGGGTGATGAGGCATTGTTGCTTGAGCTGGTGCTGCCTTTGCATCTTCAAGTGCCTGGTTTGCTTCTGGGTTCTACACAATTTTGTCATTCTTCCTGGGTTTCCCCGGAAGAAGTGTGTTGAGTGGTGCCATGACAGAGGCAATGTCATGCAAGAACCTGTTGTAAAACTGTATCATCACACAAAATGTTCGGAGCGTCCTGATGAACACGGGCTTCTCAAAATCGTTGATAACCTTGACCTTCTCGGGCAACGGCAGAATTCCCTGTGAGGTTATTCTGTGTCCAAGAAAGTCCACTTCGGCGCGTCCAAATTCACTTTTGAGCGGGTGAATGACTAGCCCATGAGCTGCTAGTCTGGTAAAAAGTTCTTCAAGGTCCTGGAGATGCCCAGTCTCATTTGAGCTGACAACTAGTACGTCGTCGACGTAATTGAAGTTAGTGACTGGGCGTCGTTAAAAGGTTTGAGCTGCATCGCTGAGGCCATAGGGCATGCACGTGAACTCAAAAGATCCTAAGGGGGTGTTGATTGCCGTTTTGGGGATGCTTTCCTCGTCCACGGGGATTTGGAAGTAGACACTGGCAAGGTCGACCTTAGAGAAGATGGTTTTTCCTGCCAGTTGGGCTGAAAAGTCTTGCAGGTGTTTTAGGGGGTAGCTATCGCGTACTGTCTAGAAATTAACCAACCTGTAGTTCCCACACAATCTCCAACCAACCTTCATGGGTACCACATGTAATGGCGAAGCCCATGGGCTTTTACTGGGTCTGATGAGCCCATCCTGCAGCATTCCTTTTATGGCTTCTTTTGCCGAGTCTGCGACTTTAGGATTAAGTCGCCGGGGGCGCACGAATACTGGTTGTCCCGTTGTTGTGATGATGTGTCTTACATCATGCTTAGGTTTGGTCAATGCAGTGTTAGGCATTGTGATGGTTATGTGTTTCTCTAATAATTTTCTGTAGCAGTCTGGGTCGTCTCCTAGGGTGTTGAGTGTTGCACCGGCTAAAGCCAGACCTGCGGAGGCAGTCAGGCTCGTGGAGGTATCCATGAGCCGCCTGTTATGTAGGTCTACCACAAGCTTATGGTGGGCAAGCAAGTCAGCACCGATAATTGGTTGGTCAACCTGGGCTATGATGAATGGTCAAGTTATATCCTTTCGCAGGCCAATATTGAGGGTCATCAGCCGCTCACCATTGATGGGTATGCGGGAACCGTTGGCAGCGCAAAAGTTGCTAAGTTCCTCCTTTCTGAGGTCGGTTGCTTGAGTTGGAATGACAGTGACAGCAGCACTTGTGTCTATTAAGAAGGTGAACTTGCTTTTTCTGTCAGTTATGGTTAGGGGACGAGTCTTCTTGAGCGTTATTGCCGTAACGATGCTCGTGTTGTCATCACGAGATATCAGTTTCCCTCCTGGTTGTTGAAAAGGTTGCTCATGTCACATGGTATTGTGCATCTGCAAGCATTTGTGCCAAAGCGCGAGTGGAAATGACAAGGCGTTCTGTTTTCGGCAGAAGGTTCACGTCGATGGGAAGTACTGCTTCCTCTGTTTCCATGGTTGTTGTAATGTAGTCGTTGTTCCAGCTTTTGCAGTCTGGTCAAGAATGATTGTTGTTCTTCATTAATTTTGTCCACATTGTGGATTGTTCTCTCCACGTGGTCAATTATTTTCAGATGATGGTCTTTTTCCTGTGAGAGTGCTCTTCTTTTGAAATCCACCTCTGACATCCGTGAGGTCAGAGCATTGATAGTTAGAGTGGTGTCGCTGTGCATGGGTGTGTTGTGTTGTGACTGTGGTGTGGATGTTGGCTGAACACTACTGATGTTGTTTACTGGAATGTTTGATTCTGGATATTCAGTTAGTATTTTGTCTGTTGCCCCCACAATGTCAGTTAGGGTTGTCTTATTGTTGACCAATAGTGCATATTTGATGTTGGTCGGTATTTCCCTCATGAGCATTTCTTTCAAGAACGGGCTGTTGTGGTGTGCAACGGATTCCGAGTCACTGCCAAGAAGATATCGAAGATGGGCCAGGAACTGTGCCATTGTGCGGGTTTCACGACGTTATTTGTCCAGAATTTGTCTTATGCGAGCTGATCCCGGTAGTTTGTTTAAGGAAGTAATTTTGTCTTTAACTTTAGTGTAGCGGTCATCTCCTTCATTCATGACTATGTCCTGGAGTGATAATCGTAGTTGTGGTGGTAGGGCTTTGAGCGTCAACCGGACTTTGGTTTGGTCATCTGTGATGGCATGTGCTGTGAAGTCGGCTTCAAGTAAGTAGAACCAGAAAGCTGATGCTTCAGGCATGTAAGGTGTGACATTGAAGTCCTTGCTTGCAGTTATGCTGTTAGAAGTTGATGGATTTCCTACAATAAGGTTGTTGTCAGGGTTCCCCTCCTCTGCCATGTTGGTTGTGTGAGTTTGGTCGGCGATGATCTGTTTTTAAGTTGTGATTCTGTTGACCGACTGGGAAGAATTATTTTCTAATATCAATGTCTGTTGTCAATGTGGAATGTGTACCTAGGTGTGGAATGCAAATGGTTTTTGTTGGGAGATTAAAATGAATATTTAATTCCTATGTGTGCTGTGAGTTTGCAATGTCTCAAAGTTCACTGAGCATTTTCACCGAGGCGAGGTTGCATCATTCGTTGTTGAGCACGAGCTTTCAACACCAAGGTTGTCACAAAAATTGGAAATTGGAAAAGGTTTCCAATGTGGTTTGGTGTGTGTTGTGAATACACCAGCATGTCACTTGTGCAGTGGCTTTGAATCTGCTGACACCAAGTTGGCATAAGAATTTTATCAAAATCACAGAATTGTGATGTTACATAATTTGGCTATGTGCCAGTTTGTTTCATACACAAAGATTAGTTGCTGAGTTAAGTATTAAAATTAGCCCCTTACTCTGCAGTGGTTGGTGTCAATGTCAATATTTTTAAAACTATGACTGCTTAGTTTGTTCCTCTAGTTGATATGCTATTTCCCTCATGCAATTTCACTACGTACTCCTAGTCTGCTTGTCTGTCGACCTTGATCTGTTAATGGTGCAGGTCACCAGTTTGATGATGTTGGTAATATTAATATTGATAACGGGTTAAGAGTTACCCGTTGGCAAATCAAAACGTTTATAACGTGAGCTTCTGTGAGCAATGATAATTCAAGTGAACACGGTGCTTTCACTTTCAAGGCACAATCTGACTCCAAGTTCATGACATTACATTTCACAAATGAGGTTGAGTATTATGGGCAAGCACCAAAAAACAAACAACTTAACTGAATGAAGACATCCAAGGTAATATAGAAGGGGAAAAGAAGGGAGATAGGAGAGCCGTCAAGAAAACCCCGGAGGCGTTGCTTAACCGCGGGTAATCTTTGGGGATTTTTGGAATTTTTGTGATCCAGTCGAGAATTCGGTTTGGTCTCGCCTGAAGTGGGTTGCCATACAATGGAGGTTGGGTTGCCATACAATGGAGGTAGTGTTCCCCTTTTGACCTTGGTTCGCAGCGGGGATGAAGATGGCACATAAAAACATTTTTTGGCTAAAAAGGTTCCACAAGGGAGATAATCACATACCATTCTGCCTGCCTCATATAGGCAGACAGATAGGGTGCATGTAATAAAAATGGATATCACATGAAAGAAAATATCATACCACTAAGGGTATAGCTACCAGGAATAAAAATGTGAGTCTTAAGCTTCACAATTCAAGAATCTTACTCACTTTAATTTTTATGTTTATGACCCAGAATTCTGCATTCTGGATGTATGATAGTTGCAAGAGATGTCACCCATTGAAACTGTTATTTACAGTATATATATCCATACATAGGCACAGATCAAGGTAGGGTGCTACTCAGACCTAAAGATTGCTATCATGTGAGCAGAATACCAATTTGAATATCCTATTATAGCTATGGGCCGAGGAATTCCCCATAGCTATCTGCAACTGTGCCTTTGTATACAGTTGAAGTCTTGCATCCAGGTAGTTACAGGAGTGTCTTGCTGCAGAAATCTGCAACTGTATTTATTAGTCTGCTCTACACTGGGGATAGCACATATTTAACAATGTTATTCTTACCTGTCTTCTGTGGGGTAACATCCAAGGGAAGTCTTGTTAATAAAGTTGCACTGGCCAAGGTAAATCTAGGTACCTTCAATATTAATTTGTATATCCTGCAACAAAAAATATTTAATTTCTGGTATCTTTTTCTTTGCCTCTGTGGCCACAGTTCCTTTTCCAACTAGTAGTTTACCATTTAAGAACCTCCTCGCCCGTGTCTGTATGCAAGTATAAAATAAACTGTAACCACACACGAGACCTATGTTCTTGTCTCTGTCTACGGAAAGTAAAAAAAAGCCCGCTCAGCTTCCCAAGGCAAGGCTTTGTTGTCAGTATGGCGTTGTTGCCATATTTGTGTCAAGGTATTTCTCTGAATCATTTATTCCTTCTGATGCATGTTCCATGGCTTTTTGTGCGTGGGTATACATATTTATTAAATCAAAATAAATATTTGTTGCGCTGCCATTATGGTTGTAAGCAGTTTGTATTAGCTGCAGGGAAATGTTGTAGCTACCTACAGAGAGATGCAACAATGAGATCAAAAGATGCGACTGCTTAGTAGTAATAGGTGCTTGTGATGCACGTATAATGTGTTTAGTGTTATTAGGATAATGTAGGGTCAATTAAGGACCTCTACAGAGTCGCGTTCTCATGTTCCGATAGAGAAGCGCGATGTGTCCTACTGTTCATACCCCGTCTCAATTACTGTTACAAGTTGTGACAAACTCCTTTAGGTTAAATATTATTTATTTACTGATATGATGGTCCTAGCTGGTCCTTATACGTAATTTTAAATGTATTGTGTGCAAATTTATTGTTAAAAATAACAACATGTCGTTTCTGCATGAATGGATTTTTTCTTATTTTAGATGGCAAAATGTAGATACATCCAAACCAAATGCACAAGAGTGTAAAAAACACAAACAAAAATACCTGTCTCCAAGATGTCCTCAGCTGTTACGTTACTCAATTGCGTTGCACCCAGATTTAACGTTTGTTATATAATACATTATTCGGTAAAGATGTACCCCAAATTTAAAGGTGTATTAGAATGGTGACACATGAACGTACTCATTTGTTCTATAGAACTACACGTTGTAATAAACTACAAGGTCACTCAATCTAATTTGATGAGCCTACCTGATCATCACACCTATTTGTAGCTTCATTGTGTATATATTGGTATAGGATTATTGTGCTGTGAAGAATAACGTTCCTTTTAGTGAAGGAATACAAAAATTCATCCATTCATTGTGCGTTCATGTTCAGCTATGGAAGTAAGATGCTCATTACCGTTCACACCCGGTCCCATTTTCTCCGTTACATGATGTAATACACCCTATAAAGGTTACTTAATACGATATGATATTCTAGGTATATAATTATACGTATTTTTGATTTTGTGTTCATTTAGGTACGGAGTTAAAAACAATACCTCACCATGTGTGTACAAATAAAGATTTTTTCTGTCATTTATATACTCGCCGCGGTTGCACTAGGTCCCATTTCGCTTAATAACACGTTGCGATAAACTTGATTTGATGTATAGTTTAAACGTAAAAAGGATACCATACTGCTCTTGTAGTAGTAGTTGCTTCCGTTTTCCACCGGAGTCCCAATGCGAAGTTAATGCAGACTCCCCCGTAGGGCAATGGAAGAGTGGCAAAGTAGGTGCAGCGTAGATTACGAGTAGGTTCAACGCAGATTACAAGTAGGTTTAACGTAGATACAGAGTAGGTTTACCATAAATACCAAATAGGTTTAACGTAGATACAGAGTATTTTAACGTAGATACCGAGTAGGTTTAATGCAGATACAGAGTAGGTTTAACGTAGATACCGAGTAGGTTAAACGTAGATACAGAGTAGGTTTAAAGTAGTAGGAGCAGTAGCCGCTCCCGCGCTCCACCGGAGCCCCAACGCGGAGTCGTCGCTCGTCACCCTGCAGGGCCCATGCGGGCGTCTAACTATACATAACTAAATAACTTATACAACATAGATCACCATGAAAAAAAGGCACAGATAAATAATCGAGCCCACGAAATAAGAAATACTAAAATAAAGTGTTAATGATATATAAAATGAATAATTATCAATCCACCGCAACATACTGCTCATGTATGAATAAAGATTTTCATTTCTTTATTTCTTCCTTGTAGTCAACACACTTTCTCACAAATAAAACAACCAAACATTATCTTTAGAGCAGATTTAAAGCATTTATTACTCATTATTTCCCATCAATCTTTTGTGTTATTTTGCGTATAATATATATTTGATTTGAGCCTCATTCCCCCCGGAGCCTCAACGTGAGTCATAATAGGCTCCCCCGTAGGACGCGAAGAATATATATCATGTGTCTTACTCTAATGGATATAATTGAGCGCTCAGCTGAACTTGGAGCGTTCGCATACGCGCGTAATTATTTAATATTGCAGCCAGTTTTGATCTACAATAGAGCTATGTCGTAATCTTTAAATTTTTGCCCTACATCAGCAAACCTTTGCGGGTGTGTAAGATCAACGTCCATTCATTTTTGTAGTTACTCGGTGTCAGAACACGTTGTATTGTTTTGTTCTGGAACGATTCATTCCGTAAAACTACGTTGAAATCGCTTCCTTGGCGCGCCTGAGTGACCGGAAACGTGACGCTGTAACCGTCAAGATTTATAAATCTTTGTAACCGCTGCCACCTTTGCGCCTAGTAGCCACCACAAGCATCTGTGTCGCACCACCAGCCTTCTCACACTTTTCGAAATTACAAGAGAGTAAACTGGGACGAATATCTATAGAAAACGCTTAGACGAAACGGACCTCCGCTTCCAATCATTAAGAACTTCAAGAGTAATATGTACGCACGCTAGTGCGCACAGGTATCATCGTTGGGACTGGTACAAGGTTTACGGTTACACGGACAAAGTCAGCTCCGACAGCAACGCAACACAATGTTTAGAGCTACGCGGTCTAGTTAAGTAGTGGTGCAATTTAGTTATTCAAGTAACATAAAGACTCAGACAAAACGAATCCCCGCCTGCAACCACTCAGAACTCCAAGAGTAATATGCACGCGCGCCAGGGCACACAGATATTATCGTCGAAATTGGTTCAAGGTCTATGGCTTCACGGATTAGATCAACTTCAACCACAACGCGTCACAGGGTTTATTGCTACGCAGTCCAGGTCAATCCCAGAAACTGAATATGGTCCGTGCACGCGCGAGCGAGCACAGACTGGAGGAAAAACACCTATTCACAAAATCACAAACAGAAACTCCCGCACAAATTCACTAGCATTATATATTATACATGACAAAATTGTGGATCGTGAATAAAGGGCAGGTTCGTCACGGGCAGAAAAAGTGCTCGGATTGTTGATTTCGCACTTATTATTTAACGGGATAGGGTAGGAGAGCGGGCAGAGGTCCCTTGGGTCCCAAAAGAGCCCAATGAATCCCGGAGGGTAACCCAAGACCCCCGGGTCCCTCGTCTCAACTCATCTCGGCTTGTCTTGAATCATTTCGGTCAGTCTTGGCTCGTCGCGACCAACTCGACTCGCCTCAACATGTTTCGACTGATCTCGACTGGCCTCGACGTGGCTCTCCCCTTCTGCGCAAGCAGTCATGTGGATTGTAATAACAAACAAATTCACTCAAGCATTTTAGGGTGGGAGTGGGGTGGCAGAGGTCCCTCTGGTCCCAAAAAAGCCCGACGAAACCCGGAAAGTAACCCAAGTCCCCTGGAGCTCCTCGGGTTCTCTCGTCTTGTCTCGAATCATTTCGGCCAGTCTCGGCTCGTCGCGACCAACTCGACTCGCCTCAACATTTTCCGACTGATCTCGACGCACCTCGACCAGCCTCGACGCGACGCTCGCCCTTTGTGCTAGCTATCCGCGGACTGTAATAGTTAATTGTTCTACTCAAGCATTTCACATATATATATACATATATATATATACATA
>SDVV010017946.1:0-13874 GCA_016164225.1 Gammarus roeselii
AACGATTGACATAATATGCCCCCGTGAATACGTTAAATATAGGAGTACCGCAAATGTCGATACCTGGCCTTTGCTCTTCCTTATATATATATTAATGACATTGTAAACAATAGCGACAGGTCATCCTTTGTACTTTTTGCAGATAATACTACAGTTTATTTGAACGGGGAAAACCTCAATGATACTATTACAACTATGAATAATCAATGGGTTCACGTTTCAAACTAGTTCACATCCAACAAGCTGACGCTAAATGTCGACAAGACTCAGGTCATGATATTTTCCAGGAGAATGAAACCCATTCCTAACTCTCAAGTAGAATTGAACGGTCAACCGGTGGCATATGCAACAAAAACAAAGTTTCTCGGTGTAATAGTAGATTGGAGACTCAGCTGGAAAGATCACGTCTCATTTGTTGCCGGGAAATTATACAGATCGTGTGGCATCCTACACAAAATTAGAAATTGTCTTACGACTCCTGATAAAAGTCTTATGTAGAATAGCCTTATTCATCCCTTTCTGACGGATTTTGTTAACGTGTATGCGTCTACCTACGAAACGAACT
Organism: Gammarus roeselii; assembly: GCA_016164225.1. Classification (NCBI taxonomy): domain Eukaryota; kingdom Metazoa; phylum Arthropoda; class Malacostraca; order Amphipoda; family Gammaridae; genus Gammarus; species Gammarus roeselii. Next base: position 566 of record SDVV010017946.1, read on the forward strand.
TAAGACCTATCCTTCTTAGTCAAAAGCGTGTCATCAGAACACTATCTTATGCTAGCAGACGTGACCATACGTTGCCTCTCTCATGTTAATGGAACATTCTCCCACTTTGTCACATCATTATTTTTTCCGTTGCTGTGTTTGTCTACAAAGATTTGAATCATTCAACATGAATTGATACCGTTTGTTTTATCAGACATATTCCTATGTATGATCTTCGTAACAGTGCGGATTTGCAAATTTCTCGAAACTAATCAACAGTCCCAATTTTTTTTTAAATACAGAGCTGCTAAAACCTGGATTTCAATTACCATAGATAAAAGGACGGACAGAAACATTGCTACTTTAAAAGTTAACTAAAAATATACTTGTTTGAACTTGCACGTGCAAAATTCTTGAATTGTAATTGACTTCTGCAATGCAATTCACCGTATCAACTATTTAAGTTTCAACTGTTTAATTTTATCGATGATTTAATTGTTTTTTTCTCGTTTCCTATGTTCAAATTTCCAATTATCTAGTTCATGTAGCAATCCGTTCATTTATTGGACCCATCGATTAGGACTCATTAAAAAAATCGTGTGCATATGTTAATATGTCTTGCTAACTATGAAGGCAAGTTCAAATTGGTGGCATCGTACACCAAAATATGTGTGAGTAATGTAATAGACAACCCCATGTCGGACACTTTGCTGAACCCAAGTTGTTCTAGTAAATAGCAGTTGTAACAGTAAATAGTCATGATAAAGTAAACGTCGGTGATCAGACTCCCTTTGCTTATTTTTCTTGAAATTAATGGTGCAATTTTATGCTTCCATCCGTCTCGACATATTAAAAAGTGAAGATTAGAGGATGCCCTCCAACAATGTCCATCGGTTGGACCTTACTCCTCAACCTTAATTAAAAGTTAATATTAAATACATCTAAGTATCAAATGTTGTCTTCAGAACAGCTCACGCTGACGAAGACTTGGTACGTATCATCTGTGTATTCTGATATTTGTTTTTATTTGTCAACATGTCATTATACCTAATTATATTTTGAATCCCTATAATTTCTTAAATCCTAAAATACTAAAATAGAAGCATCACGTTGATCGTCAGCGACTGAGACCATCTACAGTCTCGCTAATGGTAAATGAGTTGGGATATATTATATGTTTATTTGCATTCGAGGTCTAACAACTTCCTTAATCTCGACCAATTATTGCCTGTCGATCAAATGATATGAAGCACATCGCACTTACATACTTACGTATCTTTAATTCTATGCCAGGCTAAGTTCAGTAACCAAATGAGTTAGACTAATATTTTTTCAATACTAATTGTATAAAGTCTCACTGAACATGAAAATAAATGTTTATATGGTGTATCCTCCCATATTCTTCACCGTCTCTTATTTCTGAACGCTACAGTGCTTCACCGCCCACTTTCAGGTCCACCTGCTGACCCACGTGACCATTAGGCCTCGCCGAGCCCGCCGTGAGGGGTAATTACCCAGGGCCGATTCATTATGAAGGTGCTCCAAGTAAACAAATGTCGCAATTATGGGGAATTGAAACATGATGTCTTAAAGAATATTAAATTGGTTGGAAAAGTTTCGTGTTACGACCATGAACTAAATCTGACAACAGAAACGATTATTCGGTCGAAGTTGAACCTCACCAAATGAAATTATGTGTTATCTTCATAGTTCCTTCTCCATGGTCTCAACCCAACTGAAAACTAATGATGGACTATCAGCGGCTGAAATCCGACTGAACGTTGGACGACAATATGTCAGCCCCTTTTTTAAAGGTTTAATATTTGTATGTATACAATCAGTAACCAAAACTGAACAATAATGGTAGTTCTTCTCCTATTTCAATAGTCGGTTAGCAGCTGTTCATGAAACATTCAGCTCATTTTATCTCAAGCATGAAAAATCTTGATTTCTTATTTCCGGTTGATCCATTTTTTTAATGTCGACGATGAGCATAGCCTTCAAATGTTTATTCTTCTTTGGTTGCATTTGTAGTCAGAGAAGTGATTTATGCAGCTTTTCTAGTTTGAGTTTTATACTTGTATAACGTATGACATCTCAAGATATTGGATATTACCGCTTGTTCACCGAATTTTTGAAGCGATTAGTTTATACAGAGCAAGGTCTTGGCACAAAATCGTCGAGAACATCGTAGGAGCAAGCCCGAAGAACATATGCATATGGTTTATATCACTAAATAATGTCACGTTTTTTTATTGTGGTGGCACTTCAAAACTCGGTAAAAAACAATCAGACGTGGTTGAATCAATGAGGGGGCATTTGGAAATCCATGAGATGTCGAGATATTAATGAATGGTTTAATTTGCAAATAAATCACTTACTTGAAGTGGATAAAAAAAAAACTGATTATCTCAAATTCAAATCAAATACAATCAAAGTATCGCGATATATGAGAGAAATCTCGGACTGTGGTCTTTTCATCAAACCAACCTGCGCAGTATACTTCATAAAAACAAAGACGACAATTTTTTAGGGGCATCTGTCTTCATCCGGGTACGTTTTTGTAGAGCTATTCTGAGAAAAAGGAAGAATGGGATTATTTCGGAGACCAACGACTTCAAAGATTGAATCGAAAGTGAAAAATAGGCATCGAAACTTCCCCAGTGGAACTGTAAATGGAAAGAGTCGAATAGAATATTTATGGTCGCCCATGGAGAATACATTTATCGGTCAATTTACATCGATCGAGCCCAAATCAATCCCATATGGCTTACCCTCCTCGAAAACTTAAACGTCAAAACCCTTCTTGAAATGGAGTGAAGGTTTATAGTGTTTATTGTGTTTCGTTCAGAGTTTTTGTGAATTCAGAGCTGCTATTTATGATAAATCCGGACATCTTATCAAACGGACGATCCTTTAACCTATCCGTTTATTCAAGGTACAGCAAATGTTCCCCGCGTCATTCGGAAGTAAAACGGAATAGTGTAATAATCTCAACTTCATTTTTACACTTAAAAAAAATAACATTGATTCCCTTCAACTATTCATTGACCTTTCAGAACACGTTAGAGAGATTGATGTTATGAGGCAGATTCTTTTCTGAAGTCAATTTTGCCTCCCCTAAATGCTCTGAATTGAGATTCTCATACGAACGCTCTCATTGTTAAAAGTTCTTCTGTTGAAGCTTTGATCAAACAATTAGAGCGTTCTTTTAACTCCAAATAAATCTGGCAAATGAATTTCAATCGAAACTTTTGTACAAAAAAATCCATCAAAGTGACGCTCCAACGCAGTACACCATTCAAACTGAACGGAAGATAAACAATGAGATTGAATTAACGTACTGACAAGGCTTTCATTTTATAAGGAAAGAAACATAGGCAAGCAAATGTGCTACAGCATTGCATTGTTTATAATTTCAATGGCACGAAAATTGGCGGGATATAATAGAGGTATAAAAAAGAATTCTCGTGAACAAGTTTATTGTGTGATAATGAATACCACACTAGCATGTCCAAATGTGATGAATAACATCATTTCATTACCAATAAAACAAATATTAAAGAACCTAAGTCACATTGGCCATTTGATGTGAACCCATATCAAAAGCAATTAATGCAAATAACACAACTCCGTACTAGCCTCGCACATAATAATGTCATCCCCAGTATTCGTCTCGCTTATCCTTCAGAATTCTAATTAAGAATCATCACACCATCCGCAATAGCTAGCAAAGCAAGGAAATTCGTTGTACTCATACATATGTTTAATAATACAAATTTATGTTTGGGATGTCTGGAAAGAAATGACGATGTCTGCTGAATAAGTCTTTCTGTCCTCGAACCGGTTTGTTCATGAATGGCGCTTGCTCATGAACGGCGCTTGCTCATGAGCAGCTTTTGCAAGGAAGACCAACACCGAAACACCTATGATAAATATTTTCATTTGAAACAATGATTGTCAATGAAACCATATATTTGTCACGTTTACACTACGGCTCCTGCGTGATCCCTTGTAACCTAGTCTTCTTAGGTATCTGACCTTAACCTATTTGCTACCACTCATGATTGACCTAAACAGGCTGAATCGAACAAATATTAGAAGCTTGACGGGTTTGGGATCGCTTTGCTGAAGATCAGAGTCACTTGGACAAAAAAAAAATAAACGCCAGAATGTGGAGCACAGCTTTTGGAGAGATTGACGGTCGAATAATAATCGAAACACGTCTGTTTGCAATGGCATTTATAATGTAGGTCTCACTGCAGATTCTAAATTTTATATTCTTTGGTTGACCGCCCGATAGCAAACTGAAACCCCTTGAAGGGAATGTTCATATTAATTAGTGTAGTGTTCTTTATGTTGACTCTTCGCCCAAGCAAACAGTTGACCTTATTTGAGCATGATTCAGCCGACATTTGTCGTGTTGAATTCATCTAGAAGAACTGCCCAGCACATCGAATGGAGGGTGCGGCAAATTACCTCAATTCGTTCTCTAATGAACCATAGCGAGCAAAAAGTGGTTAATGGTTAGTCTGTAACCGGAAAAACAAATTCGACTATGCACACGTGGAATTTTAATTCATATTGAAATTTTCTAGGGTACTATGTGTGGACAAAGCCTCTGAACGGGTAATATTGATCAAATTTCCTATGAATTCAAATATAGAGCGGAAAATGGACGTAGAAATTTCCCTTTGTTTTAAATCATACACAACTTTTCGCTCTCTACTGTACCTCCCCGTATCGTTACACGGCAATGCTAAATTAGGAATATCACATTTCATTACCTGGCTGATACACATCCCTATACACATACCTATACACATACCTATACACATGCCTATACACATGCCTATACACATGCCTATACACATGCCTATACACATGCCTATACACATGCCTATACACATGCCTATACACATGCATATGAGCTGAGATCAATAAATTATCCACAGGCTTTGCTACCTCAACCCGATCGATGAGCTGCCACGTTCCTTTAGCAGCTCTCAATAGTTTATTCGATCATTTAAGTATCTGATATTGTAGATAACATCCTCCAGTTTATTAGCTAGACTAAATACTCATGAATTCGCAGTGTGGTGATTTTTCATTTTTTATAATAAGGGATTGAATTGTAATGAAAAATTGGAATGAGAACATGAGCAAATAACGACTATCTCGTTACGTAGTCGTTAACGACTTACCATCCCCTGTTTCTTCGGGAAGTGGGGAAACATGAAAAGAAGTATCCCTCGTCATTATTTGACATCGTGACTCATGCAGTGCACTTGTGGAGTGCCTTCAAAATCAATCTAATGAATGGTATTACTCCTTCAAATTCAGAGCGTGCCTTTTCAGTGGGAATTGTAATGCCTTGTATAACACAGTAGCGACGTTGATCAGGCACTAATGAGCATGCCTCGTCCAATGGCTTTATTAGGCGAGGATAAAATTGGGTTGGCAAACATCATTACCAGAACAGCAGGGAGCGTCTCTATTAGGTAAGCATGAACGGGCTTGTATTTTCAACGGCAAGAGATTTGACCTCAGATGCTTGAAGGTATTAGCTCAATTCTGATAACTGGGCACAATAGTTCCATTCGGAAATGTGAAGCGTGTTCTTATGTAAAGAACGAGAATAGTTTTTTTATTCGTGCGGGATGGATACTAATTTGTCCAACGCTTCTATCAAATTGACTAACGCATTACATATCCCGATTAATCCGTTAGGGAGATCAATTATTCGTAAACAACACTGATTTGTTTCTATACGTGCGGTTTTGATGGGAAAGAGGAAGTCGAAAGATAACGACACCAACCAGTTGATTTAGATTTTTTTTGTTCGAGTGAATTAATTTGCTTTAAAACTTTGTTTATCACACGTTTTAGATACGTACGTTGATACAACAAGAATGGAGAGAAGAAAGAAGTTTACAACGTAGCATATCTTTAATGATCGGAATCACTCGGGAATCGGCATTAACTAATTGTTTATTATGCAAATTTGAATGAATGACGTCGCTCGGAAAGAAAATATAAATAGCGTTCTGACGAACAAGATGAGAGGTGATTTAGCTCAAGGATGGCGTGATTAATAACAAACCCGTCTTTATTGTCTCCTGTTCACTAATCATGAATTGAATTAAAATAATTTCGTGATTATTTTCCTTTGAGCAATCCGCTTTGTTGAGAATGGGAGTAGCCCTTCAAATCGATGTTTTATAATCCTTAGTTAATATACCATCTTTATCAAGCGGAAATGATCATTGACTTTGGCAACGGTAGCTTCTCTAGTGATAAATTCCATTTCAAATTGAACTACCCCTATGCGGTCAATTGAAAATATTTTTCTTTCACATTAATTGTATAGATCAAAATATGATCTGTTCTTTTAAAATAGAGCCACCAAAACCATACCGGATTTATTGAATTATACCTTTTACAGGTAGAGATGCTGAACTCGTGCGTGTCTCGAACATTTCCATCAATTCCTCTTAAAGTTATTCGAGCAGAGGACCCTACGGCGAAGCTTTCGATGGCTCGGGACTCAGCTCCAGTGAGTTGAAGGGCCCTAATCTAAGTGAGCAGATAAACATTTTTCGAAAATAAACTTTGTCGCACAAACATCGACAGGGCAACACGAGAGGCCTAATATCAAGGCTTGATCATACGTTCGATGGATTGAACCATTATTTTACTTGCGATGTGATTCATTACATGTTAAGAAAAAACTACCTGGTAGGAACGTTAATCAACGATTTACGTCCAATCGCTGATATTTTGAACATGTTATCAGCAAGTTCTTAGTCTATTAGTTTCAACAGTATTGCACTGGAACGCATACCGAATAATACCAGATGACATCTTGTGTACGTATACAGCGAGTGATTTAAATTATTCAACATTTAGCAATACAAGAACACGTATAACAATAATTGAATAAGGCAATTCGTCATTATTCCAACAATGAGTTGTCATTTGAATTATTTCATTTTTAAAGCCCATGACATGAACGTTCATTTCTTGTCATACATCACTAATGGAATATGACATTTGCTGGCAAGAAATTGTATTTATTTCTCTTAAACTCTTCAATTCAGTGTTATATAATTAATGGTTAGAGAAATTTAAAAAAAATGTGACGTTTGATTTTGGTAACCAATTTTGTGGGACAAGAATCAAATGTTCATTGCCACCTTCACAGCAGGCGAGTATTTGTCGGTGCAAGCGCAGACATAACAACCAGACACTGACAAACGCAGAACACTGGCAGCGCCTCTCACCCTCTTTCATAAGGTAAAAATGTCTGTAAACTCTTTACCGAAGTCGCAACAATTTGTATATTTATTGTAATTAGTTCTGTTCATTCATTGCGAAATGTTAAATTCATCTAAAATATTGTATACTTCCACGAGAAGAAGCTATTTGAGGATTGTAGAGCGGAAAACATTTATTGGTAATAGGCTATTGGGAATATGGTTTAAGTTGGCTTTCAATTAAAATTTAGCGTGGTTTCCCTAGTCAGTCTCTAATGATTTTCTGTCGAGGAGTTATAGTAACTCTAAAACTTGGAGTTCGTTGACTTCGCGCATATAATGGTGTTAGAAAAACGACATCATTCATCCGAGACAAGTAATTCGTTTATTTTACGATAAAATCCCTATAATGTATTTCATTTCTTCAACTAAATAGTTCCTGCAAAGCGAAGTATATTATTTATATATGCAGTTTTTTAATAAATGGTTTCAAATCTCCGCATATTCAAAACAGTTATTTGAAATTTATAAGTGAAATCCGTTACCACGCGGAAAAGTTAGTCTACTACACATCTATACGAGAAATGAAAACCATTCGATGACGTGAATACATCGAGAAACAAGCTACACTTCTCATACTTCAGATAACGCAAAAGAAAAATACATTTGGTAGAATATGGATATCGACTCCAAATCAGTTGTTGAGTAACAATGTTTTGTAGCATTGACTGTTATTAAGATAAGTTTATTATTAAAATTAATAAACAAATAGAAAACTTACATGAAAATACCAAACCACAATGAAGCATAGTTATAGATGTGTCCACAGAAACTTTCCGTGAAGATACTTTGTAAAATAAAATGCTGAAATGGAGAGAAATAATAAAGCACTATACTTGGAAGAATGCATCGGGAACTAATTCAAACGATGAATAAATACCTCATGACTCGCCTGGCTTCGGAATTCCCTGATGAAGTATCTGTACTGCTCGGATACATTTGTTCCTATATCTTCACGGCAGGCATCTTCATTGGTCGTCAATATTATTGGACAATTGGCACCTAAGCTTTTAGAACTGGAAACGTTTGCGCCGTGCAGTTCCCACACGGGAGCCTTAAGTTTTTCAGAAAATATCCGCCTATAAATTGTGCTCTGGCAATGCGTATTATGTGCCGTGAAACCCAATTTATTTATCGACGCTATTTATTCACAGTTTTTTATTTCTGCTACACATAGTGTAAGTGATCAATGCTGCTCTTTCCCTGGCTTGCCAACGTTCTCAGGCACTGGGAATGAATTCATAATGAAGAAATTTTTCTATAACACGATCGTATATTAAGTTTCGGAGCCTCGAAATATTTTGTCATGATAGCAAAATTATATCTTTATAAACTACATAAATGTCGAAGGAACAAATCGGCTTCGTTATCACATATATTGTTGATCGTTAAAATGATTACTTTTCTTTCAAGTATACGTCCTTTTCATTAATATAGTTTATATTCGTATAAACCTGATATGGCAACACTGTAGACTAGTGAAAAATTAATATGGAAGAGTGTTTTCATGATTGCATGTGAATTTATTTCCGAATGGTTTAATTGACCAGCATGAATGCTTGTTTAACGCATTAATGGGAACTGTAGTTGAAATAAATCACATGTAAATGATCATGATTACCTACAGCTGCAGCGGTTGAGCGGCACGAGACTAATTTAGCAGACTCGTTGTTAATTAAACGAAGCGTACTGAACACTAGACCTTTGTAAGCGCATGGGGAAGCATTATAAAGAACAAAGAAAATTTCAGTACAATAGGACAATATGTTGTCAAAATAAAGTAATAACACAAAGAAAATGAGGATGACGACAGTTTCCATCAAATTATTCTGCTAGCTACATCTCAAGAACTGGTATATATAATAAACTACATGCTATATAATTAATTTGCATAATCTTATCCAATTGAGTGAGATAATGCAAGAGGAGTATCATATATGATGTGCCACATAGAATTATATTACAATTTTTTACCCAATAAAATTCAATTTTTGAATTGAAACACAATGATAGATCGCGATTGAAAAACAGAATCACGATGAGAAATATCAATGAAGATGAACTACAGCAGAGGAAGCGATGTACATAGCAGGGTTAATTTATTTGTTGATGCAAAACCCTTAACAGGTACGTAATGCACGTAAGACACGCAACAATACTTAGAGTCACATCAACAGATTGCAATTGTATACAAAATAAAATAAACGATGAACGCGTGTTGAATACTGTTGATAGTGAATTAAGGACGCGATAATTGCAACAACAAAAAAAAGTAGACTCAAGGACCCGCAAGAAATTCACAATTGAAAATACTATGTCGAAACTTTGAAACTATAAATATGAATCGAACTACTGTTTACACATAAGTATTACTGGAACACAAATGAAAAACTTTCACTAGTATGAGAGGAGTGAATAGAATGTTAACTGCATGTTAATAGCGATGCAACAAATGCATATACTTTGCATAGAGTGTAGCATTTGAGTAAATGCGTTGTAAAACCTTATGAGCAACATATATATAAAATATATATATAATAGAACAATTGGAATAATACATAAACAAGATCCACGAATGCCCGAGGGCGCTGATTTCTAGGCATTTTAATGCTACTTGTGCAGTTTCTCGTCCTGAACATTACTGTTGATTTCTACATGAACCTCCTCACCAGAAACCCAACTAAATTAATACCATTTTTAAGTGGTACAGAGAGGCACACCAACGGTCACATTTATCCTATCGTCAAATGCCGTCACTATTCTTTATCTTCGTAGTCTTCGCTGGTCCACAGGGTGGCGCAATGGGACTGTCATGGCGGTCCCTCGTGCATTATGGCAGTCTTGCATCAACGTCGCTCTGCTTTCTAGGTTTGAAAACCCTTGATGACTACACCAATAGGAAAAATTGTTGTAGGCTTTCAATGATTTTAAAAAACAAAATTCAGTTGAAGTTAAATTAAGGAGAATATTTCCTCAGTCCTGGCCACTGGCCAGCTTGCTTGACACAAACAGGTTACTGGGGCTAGGTGGATAGTCCAAGAACGGAGTAATATTATTCTAAATAACTTCACAATACAAAGTTAAATTGATTCAAGATAAACTAAGAGGTATGTAATGGTGATGGTAATGAAAAGATAATGCATGTACGCCATCAAGCACCTAACATTATAGGACTAATTGTATTATGCGTACGAGCACCGCAACAACACGAGAGAGCAAGCCTATTCACAGCGAATCAAGCCAAAATCAATACGTTAATTGAACGATAACGATCCAATAGACAACACATGCACAGCGCACACCATAATCGATCACCGTTCCATTCCATACCTCGTCTTATTAACTCATGAACTGTAAGTTAATAATTGCAAAAAAGCTGTAGTTTACAATCACAGGATACAATACAAGGCAAGACCAAACTGGCGCTCATTAATCACACATCGCAAACTGTTCCGAATTTCTGGTAATTTTGTACAATCATAAACATGAACGATGTAATATTTTATACGGAATCTCTCAAATTACCAGGATTACAATTTCTTAATATGTTATGATGATTTTGTGTGAAGGTTCTCTGACTTCCGACATTTTTATATCATGAATCATTTGGGCGTTCATATTTGAGGTGCACATGGAGGTAATTTAGCGATAATAATATATTTTCAGCTACATATTAGGATCTAACAAGTCATATTAGATATGTTGTCATAATTGAAATTCAAGCAAAAAGTTTGTTGGGACCGAACTGTGACTCATAGATCATTCAGTGCTTTTCAGATTTTATCGAAAATCTCACATTTATCGTAATTGCTTTTCACCCTTCAATGAGCAGTTCTGAATAATTTACCTCCATTCCCCCAATACATTCTCAGTTTCCACTTCCTCTGTATGTAACTGAACCGTAGAATGTTGTTAATGAAGTGGTCTCCCCTGATGCGTTGGAATGCGTTGTTAGGTTACCAAGGCTGTCATTAAATGATCCACAAGTAATACCAGAAACAATATGTTGTGCGAATAGAAGTGTTTTCATGCACATTATAGTTCAATCAAGAAATAGGACTGAATTGACAAGTTTAAGGACAACGTGTGTATGTTGCGGATGTTTAAATTCAAATATTGTATTTAATTCCTATATTAATGATAGTCGAGTTAAGAGATAAGAACTGTATTGAAACACACCAAATCATCATCTAAGACATAATCGCACAGTTTCCAAACCTGACCAATATTCGTCTTCATATGAATTAACCAAACTTCACAATTCATGCAACGTTGAGATAATCCATAAACAGACTCATGAACAAGCACCCATGACAATCCATGAACAGACTCATGAACAAGCACCCATGACAATCCATAAACAGACTCATGAACAAGCACCCATGACAATCCATGAACAGACTCATGAACAAGCACCCATGACAATCCATGAACAGACTCATGAACAAGCATCCATGACAATCCATGAACCGACTCATGAACAAGCACCCATGACAATCCATGAACAGACTCATGAACAAGCACCCATCGACAGAAATCGCTACGTAAGTAGGGAAAAGCTAATCACCACGAGCATGCGATTACGCCCTCAGTTTGTGTCGCAATTGATTGAATGAAGGGATCTACGAAGAGATCGACGAAGAGATCGACGAATTTTGCGCGTAGATAACAGCAAACAAAATGAATTTGCCCTTTGAAATAGTTCAAAAATTGTGCAGGAGATAAGTTTCAAAATAACTTAGTTGTAGTTGATTTAACTACTTCAGATGAACTTTTCAACATGAAATTCTCAGTATTCGACCAGTCTTCCTTCTAACCCACAATCAATTGGCCCGTTTTCGGTGTATGCCTGCTTATATATTGCCTTCAGTCAGACAACGCGTTTGTGTGACCTACTAACCGATGTTAGGAGGGAAAATGTTCTCATAGTGAGTCACTAAACGGAAATTAGACCTTCCCAATTGGCAGTTAAAACGAGTATTTCTGAGTGATAGGAGAAACTTCGACTTCGTACCCTTGGTACCGTATCCTTTCCTTCCACGTCCGCTGTTCATGAAAGGGAGATACTCACCATTGCAAAACATAGGGGGATTACATTGTTAGTACTTTTGCCTAAATTTTATATTTTGAATAATTAAGTAATGTGGTATTTTGAAGTTTATTGTCTTTCATCGAGAGATTAGACGACATCGTTGAGAACGGTCACGTTGATTAAATGCATGATGATGCATTGGATCACAATTCATTAGCTCAAATGAATGCCTTGTTCAGACATTTCCACAGGAAATTGATTCACCACAATGTGTAAATCATGCCCACGGGTAAGTATTACGGACCATGTAAAAAATAGTTATATCCCCACTCGAACCAAATACCCTACTTTTTATCTCGAAATAAGGTATTCATAGCCGTGCTATTGAGGTGCACAGAATGTTGAAATTTTCACCACTTCGTTTTGATCGGTTAGTGTTACTGTTAAACTATCAGTTATTACTTTTTCAGAAAGTGCTCTGTAAAAAACAATTATTGAAAAATATTCTAAGGAACATAATCTTATTGACCCCTGTGTCGTGTGTCAGACCAAGAAGAATTGAATAAAATTGTCACGCTGCCGCGTTCAAGGTTAACAGCTTAATTTGACCCCTGATTCCAGTAATTTAACAATCACGTGGCAGAGTAAAAGTTATACATTGAACGGAAGCCAAACTATTATATAGCAACGGAGAGTTCGCGCTGGATAGAAGTAGTACATGAACGTGTTCATAAATACAGAATAGCAAAATGAGTTGTTTTTTTCAAAACGTAAGTCATTCGTGCAAATTTTTTTCAGAAAGTATTTATTAATACGCTCTAGAAATAATATTAGACTATTTTGACGCAGTATATTAATGCCATGTCATTAAAATGGACGGTTTTCTCCTGAATTAATTTGCAGACGGAATTTCGATGGCGCGGAATGTGGTGTTACTTTATTACCAGAACTTTTCTAAAATAATGAACTTCGTTCAAGAGCA
>SDVV010017947.1:0-13874 GCA_016164225.1 Gammarus roeselii
ATGACATTCTGTTACGATTAAGCCGTGGTCGCTTTAGTTAAAGAAGTTTGAATTTAACCCTATTGTGGACTAAGTTAGAGAATAATTTTCTCAGATTTGTTTATATTATAGCGTGTTCGTGTAGAAGCACTCCACATAATTTACTACATTTTTAAGTTTTGTAAATCAATCACATGTCTTGGTAACTTATTCACGTTAGTTGTTCTGTTGGTTACATCATAGTTTTTTTCTCGTACATCATGGTTTTTAATGTATGTTATGGGTATGGTAGAGAATTCATCTTGCTGCTTCATTAATACATGATTTTTAGTATATTTCATTCAGTTTTGTATGTTCTCTGTACAGTTCCCATCGCCGATGCAAGGTATTGGGTATTTCATACAATTATAGGAATATCAGGATATATTACTTTTGTATCTGCGATGTAGCACATTATTTCATATATAATTTAGTTACATGTTGTATATTTTCAGTGTTTTATACATCTTTTTACAACCTGGTACAATGTTTGGCGTGGATATTATAGATATTGAAGATTCGATTCGTTACAAACTTGGACTTGTTGTTAGCTTATTGTATTTTATTTTAGGACCATACTTCAATGTTTAGGAGGAGTTAGAGAGTCCCCTAGGCAAAAGCTCGTTGCGTTTACGTTTATTTGTATAAGTAGGCCGATTTACTATGATGGATACCCTAGTGTATTACAATTTCTAATGTTAATTAGTGCAGAGTAGGGAATTACGTAGTTATTTTATTATTGTTAAATGATTGTTTCCACGATAATCATATGAATGTATGTTTTAGAGGTGTAAATCTGTACTGCATCTATGTGGTATTTTGTCATTGAACCCAAGCAAGTGTGTAGTTTAACGTTTTAGACAACGATTTACTGGATGATTGGGTCCTGGTGTAGAGGCAGTTTACACTCTTTGGTGGTCATTTGGAGTTCGTCCAAGTTCAACGTGAATTTGTAAGTTCTTGTGGATGTCGACCTTAAGTTCCATGGGTTTGTTTGAGAGGTTAACCGACCAGCTGTTCATCGTTGTAGTGATTTACTTAGGTCGTAAGTGAACAGAAGCCCAGATATTATAGCCACGCTCTTTGTGACTCATGTCAGGCCCATTCTTGACAACTGTACCTGCGTATAGATTCGGGGTTATGTCCAGGATGTGACCTAGCTCGACGCTGTTCAGAAATGATGGACTAAACAGATGCATGGTATGTCTAAGGTATTGAACCATAACTGGGTGTTGCCTCTAAATTTGTTATTTATCAGTGGTATATTGCTAAGAAGTGACCTAGTAGAGCATTGTAGTGTTCGTTGTTATGACAGAGTGGGTTTTGATTTTGTCCTACTAGAGGCATAACATCAGATAGGTTTAGGAATTTGTTATAGATTTGAACGGATACCGGAGTATTATTTCTTTATTATGCATGAACTCAGTGTTTGTTTCAAATGTCAGATATTTTCGGTATGGCTGTTATGTTAGTATACGATTTTTTTTCATGAACCAGATCACGTGGGATATCTGAGTAGGATTTATCATCATGGTGTGGTAGGATGCACCGTATATCATAGTCAATCAGTGTCAGTTAGGGTAGAGTAGAGAATCTTATTTAGCTATTTATGGTCGTTGTTGTATGTTTTTGATTAGTTATCATAGGAATATTTCTGTATGAGGCATAAATTCGCCCAATATCATGAACTGTTGGGAATAAATCCGCTTAACTGGATATAGTGGTACAAGATATTGGTAGGTTTTTTACCTCTTGACATTGGATTCTGGTCCGGTTTCAAGTCGTCTTGGAGAACTAATCTACCGGATTTTGTGTAGTGTTTGTGTTAGTTTAATGTGGACCTCAGTCTTTACTAGGTGCTTATTCCCGCATTGTGAGGTTGTTCGCTCGTCGCTCCTCATGCACAAGCAAACTGGGAGCAAAGTTTAGTCGACTCTTTCTGCTCAGATAAATGGATAATCGCAATAAAGTAAACACGATTACATTATTTCGATATCTGACTATATTTAACATCCCAATGTGTAATATAGTATTACCATATTTATGATTTATTCTGTATGATATCACAATTTGCCTGAGAACGCAAGGAAAAATCAGTGGGTTTGACCGTGGGATACGCGTGTATGTATGTATATAGGCTGTGTTCAATTGGGTTTGTGATTCTTTTGATATTAGAGAATAGGACTGAACAAATTTGGTCTTCAGATTAACGAAGATTTTGCTTAGTCGATTAGTTACTTTCTTTATTCACTGCCCAAGCGACGTAAAATATAAATAGTCGTCACGACTTTCCCTTAAAATTTTAACACATTGAGAATAATAATTACATGGCCACATTGCACTTATCTTTGTAAAAATAAACGTCAACCTACGCCTAAAAATACTATACTTGAAACGCGTTTTTTCGTTAAATATTTTAATTCAAATACTAAACTATAACGTATTTCTATTTACGGATTCATTTACGAAAAATTACACGACAACTTTCAACGCTTCATGGAGACAGACTCGGCAAAACAAAGCAGTAATACATTCATTCGTACACTAATTAGTCTGTTTAATGCTTAATCTGCTAAGAACACTTTGTGAGTGGACTTGCCAGAAGAGAGCATTGAAGAAATGCATATCATTGACGGTCTACTCATTGACAATAATTTGACATCATGTACTGCCGGTTACAAAGATGGAAACCTTATATTTCATTTCACAATTCATTTGAAATTCATTTAAATCAAGCTGTATGCAGTTAGGTAAGTTTTTACGGTTGTGTGTTCCCAGTCAAACGTTTGAAGGAAATGCAAATGTGTAAATGCATTCTATAAAACATACACTCTCGGTGCAGGGATGTCGTAAACAAAACGCGAAATTCAAATAATGTCTCAATCTTTGTAACCGATAGTACATGCGCAACGTGTGTTTTCAATTCTGTCTAATACTAATCAATTTAAGCTGATAACGAGCAAAAAGTCTAAATCATCGCTATCGCTTCTGTACTTCCGTACTCCAGCTGGTGTAAGAGTACAGCGCCGAGCGCTTGACTAGTCAATGATTGTACCACATTTCATGCGTCATCTGGGACGATTAACTAGAGGTACCTACATTTGACTAACTAACAGTTATTACGCTAGCAACATTGATGAATTATCAAATTGCTGAGTCGATTTCAAATTAAATGTGGAGTGTGGACATGACACCAAACAATGTATCCCTAAATTGACTAAATCGGGGAAAAAAGGGCGAACAGCTGTTATAGCTACAGCTGTAGCACGTTCACCCTCCTTGTTTATGGGTCATGATTTTCTGATCGTTTGGAAAATCACTTGAGTATCCAAACGATCAAATGATTATCCAAACAAAGCTGCTAAAATGTTCCTTACTCCTGCGTGACGGCTGTTACGGTTCCTTTGTGATGCACAACAACATGCTGTGCTGGACTTATTGGGTGACTGTGTTATCCAACTACCCTGAAGAGCCAACTGCATAACTGATCCATGGAACTTTTTAACGATTTTACAAGTTTTTATAAATGATAGATGAATCAATACAGAATAGTCGTTGAACAACAATATCTGAAAAATGTGAGCGTTGGCTGGGGCCCGTGTGCATGGTGACTCCTCATCGGTAGATTTTGAACCACCGGACCAATCTCAGCCGACTACGAGCAGCTGAACAGCTGCACTAGCCCATAGCTCATTACATATAAATCACTTATGGTTTCCGCTCACAGCAGCCAGGACACACTCTTGCTATCCCCTGTCAATATACTGAAGCATACCAAGAAATGTCAAGCATGACATGAAATGAATGTATGCACCGGCGAACATCAAACTACTCTGCAGCTCCCAGTGCATTCTTTCAGGGCTGTGGGATTATTGGTACATCATTATCTTAGCTTGTTTAATTTATTTATTAGTCAATCCGATCACGACGCCGTGAAGGTAAACTTTGACCACACGACGTGACGAGAGTGTGATAATTGCTTCTACAATCGTTGAATTTATACATAAAACACTGTAAAACTTTCTACAAAACAATGCTCGTGCAAGAAATTTTTGGGTAATATTTGCAACACAAAATCTGATTAAGCAACTTGTCATCGACGCCCCATCAGAATGATCATGTCTCCCAGCATCGTCTGTTACTCATTTGAGAAAATGAGTTTTTCAGTAAAGAATTGAATTCCTTGATAACTTCAAAACGGAAAGAACATATACACGTAATTTTTTAAAACTTCTGATCTCTCAAAACAAGATTCCAACAACTTTGAATTAACTAATTTCGAATAAATTAATCCTTTTATGTCATTTGCCCTGCAGTTCCTATGCTATGATGAATTGCATATTATGATTTCAAAACGGGGGGATAATTGATTCCAATAAAATTTGAAATGTAAAAAAAAAAATCAGCGGATTTTTTCACTACGCAGGCGTTTTTAATTGATGTATTTCATGTCATGAAAACATCAAACCTGTAAGCGGAAACCTGATTTTTTAAGCGCGTCACAACGGACGGGCATTATTTTTTTATTAGCATGATAAAAAAAAGCTATAATTACATATAAACCTGATCATCCTGCTGAAAAACAATCGCACAGTATAAACAATTTGCCTCATTGTTGCGCTGGGAGACACGAGCGTATAGGTTCGATAATAATTAAACAAAATTGTGATTTCTATTTATATATGTAGACTTTCCGTTGTACAGCGGGTTGCAGCGTATCTGTCCCAGAGAGCCTCTTTATACCTTCGGCGTTCATGGGCTGGCCTTTAACCATTCAAGACACCGGCCAGAATGTCTCACTCGGGGTCAAGAAGGCTCGAACTTGAAGCCACCTCCTCCCAATGGAAGTCAATTGTGAGGAGAGGACTCACGCTACCCACTCGGGTCACCACATCATCAGCTCTACAGCGAATCGACCATGAACCCCAGCGTTGGCCGCATTTCATAAATCATGGATGTATGATTAAGATTTCAGCTTCAATACCAAGAACCACTCATCCGCCAAGCACCACTCAATTTAACTTATTCAGCAAACATAAACATCTACTGCTACGTAATGCTTTGCATGTTACAATACCTTCAGAAGTATGTGAGGAGATATGAATGAAAAAAAGGCCTAATGAATGCATTCGTAATATTGCGTATTGACATTTCATAAATTTGAATTAATTTGATTGTAAAAAAAGCTGTTAGATGCTGAATTGAACTCCACGATAACTTATGAACTGTAGGAGAAGATAATATTCCCTCATGGGTGCCAATCATGATTTTCTTATAACGTCTTTCACAGTTTCAGTTAATTAGTTCAGGAAAAAATCTAGACCTCATTTTCGTGCTCTACGATAGGAACGGGTATACTGAAGTCCGCCGTGGCCGAGTGGTGCTGCACGTCGCGAGTTCGAGCCTCGTCATAGACACGGCGGTCTTGGGGCGGGGAGATTGGGCGCCTCCCCCCTCTGTGTCAGCCTAACTTAGCCACCCTCCTAACTAAGGGGAAACGGCTGTATGTCTATACATACATACACACAATATCATTCCAAGTATGTATTTCAATAATGGATTCCAATAGTTTTTTCGAAGCCTTCAACAATGATACATTTTGTGAATGCTGGTCCTTCTTGTTTCAGTAGAAAATTCCCATCAACTGCATAATAAATATAATAGCTTGTTTTTTTAAATGTTTGGGCAAGCGAAGTCATCAGGAACATTAGCTGGTTTCTTTAAGTTCTGATTGCGCTCTTTCATAAAGACATTGGTAGGGGGTGAGATAAATATGAAGCTATAGTAAATTGATGAAATGAAAAATAGTAGGTGGCTCAAATTGTTCAAATTGTGGGTTTAATGTTCCTATTTTCCTTTTCCAGATCCATTGCTAAAATTATTTTTTGTCAATCGAGAAAATTAGGTCAATAATGAAAATCAATTTGACCGGTGATAAAATAGATCCCAAAAACTAATGTCATTAATGGGGGCAAAATTAACTTAAATGAACACTGAATTGACTATTGTGAAAACAAATTTGGAACAACGTTATTAAATTTATGATCAATTATTATCCGTAACAGTTCCCTAATAATGTTTACATCATCACACTGATAATCATTGTCTTCAATAACTATTGTGAATGAAATGAATAAATATCATGTAAATCCAAATTCTGATATTTTTCTAACATTATTCGGAAGCATTCTTATTTAACAAAGTTATGAATTATTCATTTTCAATTATAAATATTCGTGTAGCACTAATATTTGTGCTAAAGAATATTTAGTGATATTATGATAACTTTACCATTCATTTGATTTGTCGTGACTTTCTGAGTGTTTTCTACTCCAGATATTATATCTTTATGCGATAAATATAGCAAAGAGTTTGTATATCCATTCTTTGCATCAGACTTGTTTGTTTAGTAAACCAGCACATATACTGTTTGGCAGAGGATGGTCGGACAGTGACGAGCATCGACTATATGAGTTGAACACTTGTTCACAAATTTGTTACATTTATTAAATCGTCTAACCTTGTTATAAAGAATTTTATTTCCACACTAATTTTCAGAGTTCCTGTAATTCCTTCTTTGGTTATTGCTAATCTTTCGGACCTGGTACTGTCCCCAAAAAGTCGGGTAACGGTAACTATTTTTCAATACAAGGTACTTTAATAACCGTCTGACCACCCACATTTTTATTTTACGAATCATTTGGGATGTTCGCCATGTTCATAATTCATAAACTTTCTCGATCCAGATCGAGTCAGACAGAGTATTACGGAAGCATTTTTTTTAAGTTTTCGAAACATTTAAGAAAAAGTAATGAGAGGAACGAGTTCGTTTGCGAATGTGGCTAGTGTGCGGGCTGAAAATCGTGAACTGGCTTGTCATTTTATTTAGAAAGGCGTTTTCTGAAGTATTTCAAGCAATTTTCTGACCTTAAATCGGTTATTGAGATTTTGTGAGCTATTTATAATCCATCGTGAATGTTTCCAATAAAATAACCTGTTACTCTCACAATATAATATAAATATCAGATTATTATAGCTATAATTCCTCCAGCAACATTTATTTGAAAACTCAAAGAGCAACAGCTTATGATAACTCAAAATTTCATATCAAGGTAGTCAGGAGGCCTTCAAAAACGAACGCTCATTGCCTCCCAATCTAATGAATTATGGAACGAATTCTTTGCCGTGTTCCGTTACAGTTCTCTTGGAATACATTTCGTCCACTTTATATGTACAATCCATGGAAGTGTATGTTAGGGACTCATCCCAACAATTGCAAAACTGTACGAATCCCTCAACCTGGAAATGTTCGAATTTGGTGTGAGCTGTCTCGAAGCAGATACGTGGCTTCGTGCATCATTAAAATCTGTTTGAGAGAAACAAATGTAGCATTTCAAAATACCAACTGTCGCATTGACAGTTTATTAACTTTACATATTAACCAAAAAACAATTATAATCATAGAAAATGAGCTCAGAGGCACACGAAAACAAGCCATACAAATCTTTTACGACGAAAACCCAAACCTACCCCCTCAGACAACACTCATGTTCCGTCAACTCAACCTATTACCTTAGCCTCAACACCCCTCTTTAGTACTAACATTACCACAACCACCCCAGCCACCGCCCTCGTGAATCCACCACTGCCCAGGAGAGCATTGCGATGGATTCTGCCTCAGTCGATCACGAGGAGAGGTCCAAAAACGCAAAAACCAGAAGGTGAAGAGACGAATATTCCTCCGAAAACGACCGCGGGGTACGCGACGCCCTCTCGCCACGAAGCAAAAAGATTAGCAACAGCCCACGAACCACAGGTCGCCTCGATCAGAGCGTTGAACGACTTCTGACCGTTTTAACTGCGACCGCACCCAGCGAAAACCAAAGTGAGGTATTCAACCCTCAGCTAATATGCCTTACACCAGAACATCTCACAAGTGAGAACGACCATCGCCTGCGCGAGGACGCGTTGAAGATTTTCAACGAAGAACAGTACTGATACCCAAAACCACTGATCAACTGTGCACCACACTCGACTCAAATATCTCAACGACTACTACTCAACCCATCATAATGATTGAAAAAAACTCCATAAAGTAGAGTAGGACTGTTCGGGTAGTCTTATCTCAATTTTTTGGTATAGCGAGTATCGTTGGATGCCCTATAGCGAGCATACTGAACGATATGGATGTATTGTAAATTATTATATTGTGTTTTGTATACCTAGTAATATTCGGTTGATTTATGTTGAATTTGTAGTGTTTTTTGGAATTTTGAATATTTATCTCATACAGTTATAGGAAGTTTTAGGATATTTTAGGATTGCATCTTCCATATAGCAAACTATTTCAGTCATAATTGGTCGGTCATTGCATCATTTTGGTATTGTATATGTATATATAACATTCTGTTACGATTGCGCCGTGTTACTTTAGTTGAAGAATTGTCAATTTAACCCTGTTTTGGACCGAGTTGAGGTTAATTTCATGAGATTTTGTATATACTGTAGCGTGTTCGTGTAGATAACTATTCCACACCATTTACTATAGTTTTCAGCGTATGTTGCTTCCATGTCCTGGTATCTTATTCACGTCAGTTGTTTGGTTGGTTACATGTTTTTTTTCTCGTTCGTCACAGTTTTTTAATGTATGTTTTGGGTATTGTGGAGAAATGATCTATTTGCTTTGTTGTAACTCGAGAGTTTTAGTATGGGTCTTTCAGTTTTGTATGTTCTCTGTACAGTTTCCATCTTCAATGCAAGGTATTGGGTTTTTATACATTTATAGGAAAACTACGTTTGTATCTGCAATGTAGAACATTATTTCAGGTAAAATTCGGTTACAAGTTGTACATCTTCAGTGTTTCATATATCTTCTTACATCCTGGTACAATGTTTGACGTAGTTATTATTGATATAGAATATACGATTTGTTACAAACTCGGTCATGATGTTAGGGTATTGTATGTTTATTGTAGAACCACTCTTCAACATTTAGGAGGAGTTAGAGAGGCCCATAGGCAAAAGCTCGTTGTGTTTATGCCTATTTTTGTGTAAGTAGGCCGATTTACTATGCTGGATACCATAATGTATGACATTTTGATGTGAGTTAGAGCAGTCACGAATCTTATTTGGCTATTTTTTTTATAGTTGTTGTTGTTGATGTATGATTTTTCCACGATGATCATAGGATTGTATGTTTAAGAGGTGTAAGTGCGTACTGCATCTCTGTGGAATTTTCGTCATTGAACTCTAGCAAGTGTATAGTGTAATGTTTTAGAAAAGGATTTACTGGGTGAATGGGTCCTGGTGTAGAGGTGGGTTTACACTCTTTGGTGGTCATTTTCAGGTCGTCCAAGTTCAACGTGATTTGTAAGTTCTTGTGGACGTCGATCTTAACTTCCGTGTGTTTGTTAGAGAGGTTATCTGACAAGCTGCTCCTTATTGCCACTCTCTTTGAGACTCATGTCAGCCCCATTCATGACCACTGTACCTGTGTATAGATTCTTGGTTATATCCAGGATGTGACTTTGCTCGATGTTGTTCAGAGATGGTGGACTAAACAGATGCGTGGTACGTCCGAGGTATTGTATCGTGACTGGGTGTTACTTCTAAATTTGTTATATATCAGTGGTAGATTGATGAGAAGTGACCTAGTAAAGCATTATAGAGTTCGTTGTTACGACACAGTGGGCTTGGATTTTGTCCTGCTAGAGGCATAGCATAAGTTAGGTCTATTAATTTGTTATAGATTTGAACAGGTATCGTAGTAAACATGACATTATTGGTATTAACTCAGTGTTAAATGTCAGACATTTTTGCTTTGGCTTATAAGCTAGTATATGATCTTAGTCATAGGCCAGATCACATAGGATATTGGACTAGGATTTATCATCTGGGTGTGGTAGGATACAACGCATATAATAGTCAATTAATGTTGGTTAGGGTTGACTAGATAATCTTATTTAGCTATTTTAAAGTTGTTGTTATATGTTTTTATGGGTTATTGGATGTAATAATCCAAATATTGATATGTTTCACCTCTCGACTCCGGTTTCATGTCGTCTTGGAGAATGGATCTATCGTTTTTTTGTTGAGTGTTAGTGTTAAAATTCTTCCAAAATTTAATATACATCTCAATAATGTTATCCACTCGCATGTCTTTACTAGATGCTTATTCCCGCATGTCTTACTTTTATAAATGTTTGTAAGACGTTTGCAGTTTGTACACTTAGAAGTTATTGATTAATTCCTGCCTACCTCATCAAGCCCTCATGCCACTAGGCCCACATTCCAAGCCTCACCCCTCCTTCACTGCATTACAGTCGCAGTAAATTCACATTCCACACCTAAATCACACTTCTTCTGTTCATAGTGTTGCCAGCCCAAGGATACACACTCCTGTTTACCGTGTTGCCAGCTAAAGGATACAGACACTTCTGTTTATCGTGTTACCAGCCCAAGAATACAGACACTTCCGTTTTTCGTGCTGCCAGCCCAAGGATACAGACGCTTCTGTTTATCGTGTTGCAAGCTAAAAAATACAGACACTTCTGTTTATCATGTTGTCAGCCAAAGATCACAGACACTTCTGTTTACCGTGTTGTCAGCTCAAGGACGCAGACACTTCTGTTTATCGTGTTGCCAGCCCTAAGATACAGACATTTCTGTTTATCGTGTTGCCAGCCCAGGAATACAGACACTTCCGTTTTTCGTGTTGCCAGACCGATGAGACAAACACTTTTGTTTATCGTGTTATCAGTTCGAGGATACAATCACTTCTCTTTATCGAGTTACCAGCCCAGCGATACGGAGACTCCTGTTTATCGCGTTACTAGCCCAAATATACATACACTTCCGTTTTTCGTGTTGTCAGCTCAAGTATACAGACCCTTCTGTGAATCGTGTTGCCAGCCCAAGGATACAGACACTTCTGTTTAGCGTGCCCATGGATACAGACTCTTCTCTTTGTCGTGTCGCCAGCCTAAGGGGACAGAAACTTCTGTTTATCTCGCCCTGCCTCGGTCTATGTGAGCAGCGTCTCCTACGTACCGCTGCTACGGGACCTCGCACCGCTGTTACGGGACATCGTACCGCGTCAACAAAATAGCCGTTAATGGTTACAATAGCCGCCATTGCACAGTTTGGTTCTACTAACCTATTTCAACACCGTGAAAACAAGTGTATTAATTTATGATCTATTGGTTTGATTTAGATTTAGATTTTTATTATAGCTGTGCCCATACTACCTGTCTGTTCCTTAGCAGTTATTTACTAGTATACTGACTTTTAACACTTCAAATGCAACTGGTTGTTGTAATCGCACAACTATGTTAGAAAATGTATTTCCGCACTGTTAGGATGCTTCTTTTAGAATGACACACTGTTAGGATGCAGCTCTGGCTCGTTTACCTTTTATTTTAGCGGTGCGTTTACCTGCCTGTCTCTATCAGTTTTCTAACATGTTATTGGTATTCAAATAATCAGCATTTTCAAATGAAAACGGTTTTCAGTAACAAAATCCGAGGGAATTTGGAGTGGGCAGTATCATTGCACTAAACTCTGAAACCATAAACCAAGCAGCCACCATTTGATCAAGAAAGATTATGTCTATGTTATGTTGTCAATTTACTTATTGGGAAATTTGTAACGAAAAATATCTCAAATGAACTCGATACCCAAAAATCTATCTTGCAATAAGATGTAACTTGCACTAACGCTCCTCCGACAATTATCAAATCAAATCAAATCAATCAAAATTAAAAACCAAATCAATGAACGGGAGCACTACTGCCAAAATTCAACAACAAGAATATAGAGAGTTTCTTTATCTGTTATTACCCCAGCTCCATTATAATAAAAAATTAACAACAGGTTATATAAAATTATCTGTGTGTGTGACATTTGCATCAATCATAATCAAATAGAATCTTCTGTCACTAAAAAACTAGGAGCAACTGCATAAGCTATTCACTCTCTAAGGATACCCTCACGCCTCTCCCTCCTCCCCCGTACCCCTACAACCGTTGTCAGAGCCGATCGCACCCTACACCTCAATTGTACTCGAAGATGTTACTGGTATTACGATTTTCAACATTGTCAAATGGGGCTGGTTCTCTGTAACAAAACCATAAGTATCTTGTATCAGGCAGTATCATTGTATTGTACCACTTTACATCTTGCAGCTTAGAATCGTGCTACGATTTCATAACACCCCACTTACTGAATTGTAATTATTTTTTCGTCATCTTCTGATACTCCGCTGGTCATGTCTGGTACAAGGTTGGTGCCCATAATCATGATATCATTCCTTTATCGAGAAGCAGAAGGGAGCAGCTACAAGTTAGTTTAGCTTTGCATTCAACCCAAATCCCGCAATAGGAAGTAACCTTGCGCTAACGCGCATCAGACGATACGCGCATCCGAATGTCCTGTGTATTATTCCCGTTTTTATTCTGCTTTCTAATCGTCACGTCCCGCATCTATTTATTTTATTGCATTCACATCCGCTGTCTACAACAAATCACAATAAAGAGAATTCAGGCTAACGGTCCATTTTCCTAACGGTAAATTATATAACAGTCCAAGATGGTTCAGGCTAAGCTAGAACGTGGCATCTGCCACACCTCGTACGCCCCTGAACTAATGGATTGCCAAAGTTCTTCTGGCTCTTCCAGGTTTTTGCGTAGCAGTCCCTCAAATGGGGAATGCAAGACATTGCGCTGTAAATTTTGTCAAGCGGCAGAGGGAACCAAACAACTGAAAGCACAAATCAGTCAAGCGTCCGATAGCTTATCCAAAACAGAGACAGCCTCATTCAATAGATTATCCATAACAGAGACAGTCAACACGGATACCCGATTGATAAATGTTGAATTAAAATTATAAAACGCGCTGAAACAATTTCACGAATTTAAAGATCTGATAAGCAGGGAATTTGCAGCAGTCAAAGAAACTGTCGAGGCCACCCAAAATCAAGTGAAAGAACTCCAATTCACCTAGACTCCGAATTCGACCACAATTTCACCACTTTCGACCCAATACACGTAACCGATTCGACGTATTGCCCGATGAAATGAACTCTCAGAACACAGAGAAAATTAATGTGATTGGTGATTACAATGTCACCTCCTTCAAATCAAATCAGCGAAAAAGGATAATTCAGTTGAAAATACTCGTCAGAGCTGATTTGAAAATTGACAAGGTCGAAAGCCTAATCGCAAAGGAAAGACCACATTCATTCAAGCGAATTTTAATACAAGTCGGCGCTAAAGACGTGTCGCAGACGGAATCGACATGGAAAAAGTATGAAGTCATGCTGAACAACATCAAACGTTCACACGTGAACCTCTAGTTCACTGGCATCCTGCCCCATTCGAACCAATGTAGATACAAGTTAAGCATGATGATTTTACTTAACAATTGCCTAGCCACTTTCTGCAAAGTCCAGAAAGTCTTTTGCACTGATCATTGGGATACGATGATCGACCCAAAGTACTATAACTTCAATAGAATCACCAACAAGGCTCGCATTACCACGTATGGACTTGATACCATCGAAAACATCCTTAAAAACATCGGTCAAAATCCGTAAACGATATCATACCAACAACTCTGTCAGCAGTGCCCGACGAAATGACACAGCGACCTCCACCCGTTTCAACACTAGATACACAACAAACACAAGTGCCCATCAAAACACCACCACTGGTCCTAGCAAAAAGTTCCTGTCCTCAATCCAGTCCGAGTTAGAGGCAGTAGTCGCAGCTCCGCTAGTACAACCCGTGTAGACAAAAACGAAAGTCTTGGCTCCGATAAAAGACCTCAGAGTAGAAGCAAAATAAGTCAAGCAAATCAAT
>SDVV010017948.1:0-13874 GCA_016164225.1 Gammarus roeselii
CTGCCTCATACCACACTGTTGCAGGGACAGGACTCTGCCTCATACCACACTGTTGCAGGGACAAGACTCTGCCTCATACCACACTGTTGCAGGGACAGGACTCTGCCTCATACCACACTGTTGCAGGGACAAGACTCTGCCTCATACCACACTGTTGCAGGGACAAAACTCTGCCTCATACCACACTGTTGCAGGACAGGACTCTGCCTCATACCACACTCTTGCAGGGACAAGACTCTGCCTCATACCACACTGTTGCAGGGACAAGACTCTGCCTCATACCACACTGTTGCAGGGACAGGACTCTGCCTCATACCACACTGTTGCAGGGACAAGACTCTGCCTCATACCACACTGTTGCAGGGAAAAGACTCTGACTCCAACCGCACTATTCAGCAGCAGCCGGATAAGAGTGAACACTTCTCAGCTTAACGGAAAAGACATCAGCAGCCTCCAAAATAATCTCCCGTCAGCACTGATAGGTCCACCGACAGTATCAGTACTGCCTGCCAAAATGACAGGAAGCAGAGTGACAGCATTGCTATCAATAGCGACCACGATGACGACAGCGACCGTGTTGATGACAGCGAGCGTGTTGACGACAGTGAGCGTGCTGATGACTGTGGAAGTTTCCCGCGTGGCGTCTACAAGCGGTGATGAGGTGAGTTATGATAATAGAAACATGCCTCTGTGTACCGATATTTAATAGAGCAGAAGGAGTCTGGGGACCTGACGAACAATACAAGTTGATGCCTGAGGGAATAAATCTAGTCAACATCTCTTGCCTCAAGCCTCCTCCCCACCTTGGTGAGTCAATTTTACTACTTTTCGTCCAGCCTGGTTCGTCCACACTCTTCCTCGCCCTGAATTGTACTACTTTTTTGTTCCTGCTCTCCGCTCTCTTAACCTCTTCTCATCTTTCCTCTCCTCCCTGCGCCTCCCTCGTCTCTCCGCGCCCCACCTCGCCTCTCCATTCCCTTACCGGCATTTTTGTTCACTCACCTCTGCTCCAACCCCGCCCCCCTCTTTTTCGATTATTTGTTCCTCGTTCACCCCTTCCCATCATTTCTTACTCATTAGCATCCCTCTTCGCCCTCCACCTTTCCTAATCTATCGTTTTATCTCAGTCATCTCCTCCTTACTCATCACCTTATCTCACCTGATACTCCTCCGTGATCATCACCTTATCTCGCCCAATACTCCTCAGTGCCCGTCACCGTATCTCACCCATTTGTATCCCTTTCCTATCACCTTTTCTCACCCATTTATACCCCGTATCCATCACATTTCTTCTAGTTACCAATCATCTTCTCTCTCCATTTTTGCTAGTTACACATCATCTTTTCTGCTCTAGGTTTACTAGTTGCCCATCATCTTATCCCACCCATTTCTCCTCCTTACCAATTTGGCTCCTCCCGGACTGTGATATTCTTGCATTGCTCGCAGTACTACGACCTTGAAGAATGACTAAAGGTGCACTGCTCTTCAGACTGTCCCAGGGCCTCTTACTAAGCCATGCCCTTCCTTATTCGTCGTATTTCCTCACCAGCAGCTATTTCTCGTCTTCCGCCCCTCCAGGTCATTTGCACCTTCTTTAGTTTATCGTCCATCCTTGCACCTGAATCAATCTCTGCCCCTCACTTTCCGCATCTCTGTTTTTTTACCTCGCTGCCCCTTAATCTCTGTCCACAATCTTTGTCCTTCAATTTTCGCCAGGCGACCCTCGTGCCATGCCCTCGTGTCTTTCGCTTGCTCTTGGTAGAATTTGACGAGCCGTGACCTGAACGTTTCAATTGTATCGCTGTTTACAACCTCCCATGGAAGATTGTATCATTCGTCGACCACTCAATACGTGAAGAAGTTGCGCGCGATGTCGAGTGAGGAACGCTTATCAACGATTTTGTCATTATTCCTGGTCACTCCGTTCGCATCTAGAGTGAAAAGGTTCGCTCGTCGACGTTTTCATTACCCTACACTCCCACACTAGCTTCGATCATGTCCCCTCCGACTCGACGTTTCTTCGAGTTCGAGTAGTATGTATGTCTTCGTACGTTTGGCTGCACATCGAAGGGATAAGTTTGCGGCTCTCGTTGAACCTTCTCTAATTTCATAGGTGTAAGGAAACGCAGATTTAAGATGATTGAAGGAGATATGTATAGTGATAGCAGAGGAGGGTCAAGGCGAATGGCAGGAAACAGAAAAGACATATAGGTTTATTATTGAACTGACTGCATGGGAAGGACACTTTACTTTTCTTATAATTCATATTTAGAAACTCACGAACACAGTTTTGATAGAAACAACCTAATTGAACACAGATAAAATGGTCCGGGCCTTCAACGCAACACTGCC
Source organism: Gammarus roeselii (assembly GCA_016164225.1). Classification (NCBI taxonomy): domain Eukaryota; kingdom Metazoa; phylum Arthropoda; class Malacostraca; order Amphipoda; family Gammaridae; genus Gammarus; species Gammarus roeselii. The sequence continues at coordinate 2,353 of SDVV010017948.1, forward strand.
CCGGTTTTAAACAGACGCCGGGAAACCTGACCAGTTATAACGGAACTAATTAACACAGTTATGAACCAGCTACGCAATACCGAAGGTACCCCCACAGCTGCCGTCCGAAGCTCTTGACGATCCACCACGCCTCATAGGGAGACTCACCACGGCGTCGCTCCCCACCCGTGAAAAAAATGCCTCGCTGACCGATACAGGTGCCAGGCGTACTGCACTCGCAGATTAGCAGCGGATGTACGCGTCACAATTGTAGCTCCCCTCTCCGTTGAGCCTCGGCACTGGAGGCGTAGGGTCTCTGCCCCCACAGCTGTCGTCACGTTTCCTCTTGACGATGATGCCCCCTCAGATTGATTTCGGTGATAGGCGTACTGCACTTGCAGACTTGCAGCGGATGAATACTTAGTGGTTGCAGTTCCCTCCCCCGTGTTGCGCCCAGACGCTGGATGTGTAGGGTCTTTCACCCCCTTCCCCCACGGCTCCTCTTGAAGGTGGTGCTCCCGCGGATTTATAAAGGTGACAGGGTACTGCGACTGCTCCAGACCGAGGGCACCAGCAGCCGCGTGACCACACCACCCAAATGTTGGTCTTGAAGTCGCCTCTACTCCTTACGCAGTGCCTCCTCGCGCCCGCTGTCGCCCCTCTGGTTCCTGGCCTGACTTTGAATCCCCCAATCACACACAAGGCACCCACAATGCTTTGATTTTATTGGTCGGACGTCATGGCCTCGACTTGAAATACCACGCCCCTTCCACACAATCAGAACAGTGTAGACTTAAAATTACATTACATCGAAATTGCATTACATAAGGCATTTTTTGACATATGGAACCCAGAGTTTTATTGAATACTCGAGATGTGGTCTAGCGGACAAGATAGTGCGTGATATCATACCTAACATTTTATTTCATTCATTGGTGACATCGTTCTTCATGCCCAAGTTTTAGTTTCTTCATTCGCTGTATTATGTAAATTTGCCGAAGCTGTTCCATGACCATTAACAGAACAATAAAGAAGCACTGCAGTTGACCTAAAGGTCCATCTCGGCCACTGCCGCCTCCGGCCACTCACTGAGCACACAAGGCCGCGCCTGATTCAGGGCTCAACTTTTGGTCTTTCTCCACGCACCGTGTGTTGGGGGGGCGACGGCGGGTTGTGGGGCCGACGGTGTGTTGTGGGGGCGACGGTGTGTTGTGCGGGCGACGGTGTGTTGTCTGGGCAACAGTGTGTTGTGGTGGAGTGGTAATTTATGGAGGTGATGGTGTGTTGGTGTGTTGTGCGGGAGACGGTGTGTTGTGAAGGCGACAGTGTGTTGTGGGGTAGACGTGTCGTGGCTGCAACGGTGTGTTGTGAGACTGACGGTGTGTTGTGGGGGCGACGGTGTGTTGTGGGGGTGACGGTGTGTTGTGGGGACAACGGTGTGTTGTTGGGGCGACGGTGTATTGTGGGGGCGACGGTGTGTTGTGGGGCGACGGTGTGTGTGGGATAGAAAGTGTTTTGTGGGGGCGACGGCGCGTTGTTGGGACGATGGAGTGTTGTGGGCCGACGATGTGTTGTGAGTGCGACATTATGTTGTGGGGTTGAAAGTGTGTTGTGGGGCGATGGTGAGTTTTGGGGGTGACGGTGTGTTGTGGGCCCAAGGTGTGTTGTGGGGCGACGGTGCGTTTTTGGGGCGACAACGTGCTGTGGGCCAACGGTATGTTGAGGGGGCGACGGTGTGTTGTGGGACAGAAAGTGTGTTGTTGTGGCGACGCTGCGCTCTTGGGTCGACGGAGTGTTGTGAGACGTTGTTGGGATGGCAGTGTATTGTTGGGTCGACGGTGTGTTGTGGGGTCGACGGTGTGTTGAGGGAATGACAGTGAGTTGTTGGGATGACGGTGTATTGTTGTGTCGATTGCATGTTGTGGGATCAACAGTGTGATGTGGGCGACGGTGTGTTGTGGGAATGACAGTGTGATGTGGGTGACGGTGTGTTGTGGGATGATGGTGTATTGTTGTGTCGACGGTGTTGTGGAGGCAACGGTGTGTTGTAGGCGACGGTGTGTTGTAGGGGCGACGGTGTGTTGTGGGCGACGGTGTGTTGTTGACGACGGTGTGTTGTGGGCGACGGTGTGTCGTGGGAATGACAGTGAGTTGTTGAGATGACGGTGTATTGTTGTGTCGACGGTGTGTTGCGGGGAGCGACGCTGTGTGACGCTCTGCCTCAATAAGCAGCCAACAACAGGCTCTCTCGAGCACAAGTTTGTAACAAACTTTACAACTAAACTTTACAACTAATAGAGATGCTGGCTTATGGTACATCTTTGGAGTCTTGCCAGCTTGCTGCTAGTGCATACATGGCAGGATGTCGTGCTTACTGTGAGTGCTTACATGGCAGGATGTCGTGCTTACTGTGAGTGCTTACATGGCAGGATGTCGTGCTTACTGTGAGTGCTTACATGGCAGGATGTGGTGCTTATTGTGAGTGCTTACATGGTAGGATGTCGTGCTTACTGTGAGTGCTTACTTGGCAGATGTCGTGCTTATTGTGAGTGCTGACATGATAGGATGTCGTGCTTACTGTGAGTGTTTACATGGCAGGATATTATGCCTACTCTTTGTTCCTACATGACTGGATGTCATGCTTACTATAAGGGCGTACATGGCAAGATGTCATGCCATCTGTTAGTGCCTATATAGCAGGATGTCATGCCTATGATTAGTGCTGACGTGGCAGGATATCGTGTTTACTGCGAGTGCTTACATTGCTGGATGTCATACTTACACTGAGGGCTTCCATGACAAGATGTCACGCTCTCTGTGAGTGCTTACATTGCATGATGTCATGCCTACTGCGAGTGCGTGCATGGCATGATGTCATACTTGCTGTTAGTGCTTAGATAGCAGGATAGCAGGATAGCAGGATAGAAGAATAGCAGAATAGCATGCTTGCTCTGAATTCTCAGATGCTAAAATGTCATTCCTTCTGTGAGTGCTTACATGGTAGAATGGCATGCTTTCGTTGACTGCCTACATTCTAAGATGCCATGCATGCTATAAGTGCTCATATGAGAGGATGACATATGCTTACTTTGAGAGTGCTTACTTAGCAGGATGGCTTACTTACTATGCGTGCTCACATGTCAGGATGTCATGCTCACTGTGAGTGCCTACATGCCAAGATGTCATGCTTGCTTCCAATACTTACATAGCAGGATAGCGTGCTCTCTCCGTGCGCTCGCATGGCAGGTTGGCATATTTTCTACGCATGGTTTTCAAAGTGTACAATATTATTATTGATAGACTATGAACGTGTATAGCTTAGATAATTTTCGGACAGGGGCATCTTGAAGATGTGTAGGTTCACTATAAATGACTTGGTAACATTTGCAACAGTGAACGGGTTGACGTTCACAACGGTGACCGTTGAACGGGTTGACGGTCACAACGGTGACCTCGACAACAATGAAACTTTCTAATATCAATGATCCTTACGAGTCGCTTGACCTAAAGTAGTACTTAACAGGCACGATGAATATTGCTTGTAAAATATACTGAACCCCAAGACATAAACATCGTTTGCAGAGGTCTTCGTCAGGCCCTGTCCTAGCATAGGACAACAATAAATAGTAAATTTGGGCAACCACTTTTTGGTAACTATTGCATCGGGGTCAAGAATTTATTGATTATGTTATCGTCGGTCGCAGTAGGGCCCAATGAAGCCCTTTGGCAGCGATTACAATATTACCAACTGTTGCAGAATAGGACAAATTTTGTAGGAATATTTAATTACTCACGGAGTTTCTGAAATTAACGAAAGCCGGCGCAAGTTGTGGCTGACCAATTAAGGCCCTCTATCAGACTGTGATGATCTAACAAAGGCAGACTCCGTGACTAGCCAACAATAGGAGAGGAGTCTTTCACTAAATGATAAACACATCGTCCTGCATACGAGGTCTCGACTCCATCCCTATACAGTTCCATTGTTCAAACATAAGATGCTCAACAATGAACAAGTAATTGCTACAGCTTATTCATTGAGAATCCACGGAGCATACAAATGGTGTTCTGGCAAAGACTTTGTTCGCAAGACGGTGGTCACTTCGCGTGGCTTTACATGACTCTGTTGGCGGCACGGCGGCCTGTTTGAGCCTCGTTACGGTACCTTATTAACTCGCGAAGTTGTCTGCACGACAGAGGCTGCTGGACGGGGTGGGATGGTAAGGCAAACAATGTCTTGGAGAGAAGGAGGTCGTGATGCACGACGGGTAGGAACTTCGATCAAATAATACTAAAAGTGAGCGAACGACGCCCTATTTGAATGCCATAAGATACGAGTCTGTACGTGTAATTAAATAGCCACAAGAGATAGGTATCCTCCAGTGCTAGGCACACTCGGACCCGTCTTGTCCACGTTCAGTGAGGTGAGTGGACACATACGCATGTGGAGACATCTAAAGTCATGAGAGGTTCGAGGAGTGATTATGCGAGTATGATCACTGTAAGCCTTGATGGAGAGTTGTTTGTGGAATTGATGTGTTTTAGTAGCAGGACTTGCATGTGGTGGGGAACAATGGGTATGACAGCGAAAAATGCTTTAAATTGGGGTAATTATTTGTATTGTGCGGTGTGGGGCCAAGTCGTCGGTTTGGCGATGAACTGAAGGAACCAGGAATGAGTGTACCAATTAGAACAGCTCTGAAGAACAGAGCTGGCTGCCAAAGTCAGAAGGAGAATTTTACCGGTTCAGTCACGGGGTGTGAATGGATGTAGAGAGGTTGATGAAAAAGTGAACGAATGACGCAGTGAGTGGAAGTAAACCGATTCATCGTTGGTTGAGTGAAAAACGTACGCAATAAGTTTAGAAGAGAAGGCTAAGGATGCATGAGTTTGACTCAGCCCCAAAGAGCTAGAGATGGTTCTGAGAAAGTTCGGGCGCCGAGTGAGGGTGGATAACAGGAGATTCGGGAAAAGGGTGATGAAGGCGGAGGTGAGTGGATGTAGGCCTAGAGGTAGACCAAAGTTTGATAGGAAGGATGGCGTAAAGCAGCAAGCGTTAGGAAGGAAAGACATGAGTGTTTAGGTAGCGAGAGAGCAAGCTCCATATATGCGTGAATGGAGAATGGTTGTGAATGGATTTTTTTTTATGCTGCCCTGATGGGCTTTCCTGCCCTTGGCATCTCGTTGGTTAACAGGATGGTTATGGGAGGGGCTCGGTCACTATGACGCAGCAGTGGGAAACCAGTCGCGCTGTCGGGTCCTTCTGCTGACACTGACCTCGGTCCGCACTCGTTTCCCAGAGTGTCTGTTGCGGGGACTTCCGTCCTAACCATTTAGAGCAAAAAGGGTTAGTTTGTTTGACTGAGTGTGTGAGATAAGTGTGAGGTGCGCCTTGGCTTCAGCCCCACCCCCCTTCTTGTGGAATTTAACCTTGTGTCTGTATCTGTATCTGAAGAGCTCCCTGTATCTGCATCTGCATCTGCATCGCTCCCTGTATTTGTACCTGTATCTGAAGCGCTCCCTGTGTTTAGTTGGTTCACTGTGACGCAGGCTGGCTGGGTGAGCAAGGGGGGAGGGGGCACAGTACAGTTGCTAGTTCAGGTATTTTTGTAATTTTTTAATTATGTCTGTATACGCATGTTACAAACAAAATTTTGATCAGGAAACTTTATACGAATACGAATGAGCTCGGATAAATCAATGATGGTTGTTAAAGCCTCACAGAGTCTTACAACTGAGATTTTTCTGCGATAAACTGTGGCTCCGCTGAGTAACCTATTCGTAAATATGCTGAGGCTGCCATAGTCATCAATGCAAAAACTTCAAAATTGTAATCTGTTAATGTTTCAGTAACAACATTGAAATTAAACAAAAAATTGGTCGAACAGAAAATAGCTCAAATAATGGAAAGTTTATTCCTGCGCTTCGAATATCGACATGTAAGGGAAAAAGAGTTTCCCCTAAAGAATCAAACTCTATCTCTAAATTTTGGCATGTGGTGCGATCACAGTTGGATTCAGGGATATCGTCGCTAATACTGAGATAATCCGCAAAATTTGATTAAGAGCGACTAATTATAAGCAGGCCCACACAAACCTAGTTCACTGAAACACTCAAGAGGCTCTTCTCCAGCCCGTTGCTGAGGACACATGTTACCTGTGGGTTCGCTATTTTGGGAGAAGGTGCTCTAAACTGAGGGAGGCATTTACTAGCTAACATTTTATCAATAGAACAGAGGGGCATTTTTAATTTATTTGGGCGAGCACGAGACCTTCAAATGCTTCCAAGAGCATCCATGTGCTGACACTTCTAAGATGACAGTAGATGTGGGGTGGTCACCTAGTAGAAAGTGAGTTGCAGCACGCCTTATTACCCCCACTGTAGGCTTGGGTCAAATAGAGAGTGAGTGGCATTAGTAGCTGGTGGCAACGCGTCCTGCTACCGTCACTGAAGGCTTGGGGACAGAAGAGAGCTACTTGCAGTAGTAGTGGATCATTACTCACTTCATCACCAACGATGACCCATGAATTGTTGCTTTCCGTTGTATGCTACTACTGATATATTATGATAATAGTAAGAATATGGCGGTATAACAGTGCCCAGACTGACCGTGGCCTGTCTCTGGTATCACCAGTTTAATATTGTAGATTACTAAATTAACAGCTCTATGATTAGATTGAAGTGGCATGGGTTCCCTTATCAACGTCCTCAGAGGTCATTCAAGGGCAGGTAGATGAGTTTCCTGGCCTCGTGCATGATCAGGCTGCTTGCTGCTGACCATGTAGTACTCATGCACGTTCAGGCTGCTCGCGACCGAGCGTGTAGTACTCATGCACGATCAGGATGCTCGCGGCCGAGCGTGTAGTACTCATGCACGATCAGGCTGCTTGCTGCCGAGCGTTTAGTACTTATGCACGATCAGGCTGTTCGCTGCCGAGCTTGAAGCACTCATGCACGATCAGGCTGCTTGCTGCCGAGCTTGTAGTACTCATGCACGGTCAGGCTGCATGCTGCCGAGCCTGTAGTACTCACGCACGATCAGGCTGATCCCTGCCGAGCGTGTAGTACTCATGCACGATCATGCTACTCGCTGCCGAGCGTGTAGTACACATGCACGATTAGGCTACTCGCTGCCGAGCGTGTAGTACTCATGCACGATCAGGCGGCTCGCTGCCTAGCGTGTAGTACTCATACACGATCAGGCGGCTCCCTGCCGAGCGTGTAGTACTCATGCACGATCAGGCTACTCGCTGCCGAGCGTGTAGTACACATGCACGATCAGGCTACTCGCTGCCGAGCGTGTAATACTCATGCACGATCAGGCGGCTCGATGCCTAGCGTGTAGTCTCGCTCCATTAACAGTTCTGTTCCATTTTGCGCTCCCTTGCTCGTGCATCCCATAGGTCTGCGGTGGGTTCATTGAGAATCCTGCGGTTGACCCCGAGTCAAAGGGTTGCGTGGCCTCAAGAGGGGGTTGCAGGCATCAGCAAACAGTGGAGGATCTCAAACGACTTCAGGATTTATTGATTTAAAATTTATTAAGGTATAATGACAGATTACCAAATGACATAAATTTCAGAATATACCAATGATATGTACTAACAAGACTTCGTCAGTGTGAGCTGTTTGAAGACAACATTTGCCACTTTGATAGTAAACTTTTCTCTACATCTCACCAATCGATGGACATTGTTGGATAACACTCTATATTCTTCATTCTTCAATATGCTATGCCAAATAAAACTTTAGATTGGACTATTGATTTCAAGAAAAGAAAGTAAAATAAATGAGGTCAAGTGACATCTACTGTTCCATGCTAATTTACTGTTTAAACTGACAGTTAGTAAGAGGACTAAGAGCAGAAAATGTCCAACATGAGGTTGTATATTACCTTTTACTCACATAAGGTTCGGTATACGAGAACACACATTTTCAATTGAAGTACCGAGTTAACATGACATAACACATAAGCACAGGAATAAATCCCTTCAAGGAGTATGGAAAGATGGCTCTGATAGTTGAACATATTCCTACATGAATGACATTAAAGGAAATTGGAATGAATGAACAGGAAAAAAATGAATGAAAGTGTTCCTAATTTTACAGTGATGAATAATAATTAGTTGACATGGTAAATTTCATAGCGGAAGTAATTTACAGTTCAAGAATTTATGCACGTTCACGTTCAAACGATATAAATTTATTTTGCATTTGAAGCTTTCTAAACTTTTACTCTGAGATGGAATTTCTAACCTCAGATGGTAGATTGCTGAAATATTTTGGGCCTGAGTCTGGACCGATTTCCACCAGTATGCGGCATTCTGAACTCTGAGTCATTGTCACTCCCGATCCGTATTGACCGACTGTGGTCTGTTTTACGATATGAGAATACAATACCGTTCGTACGTGACAGCTGGTTCTGGAAATTGCAAAGAAGTTATGTTTCAAAATTTAGGATTTACGGATTTTAAAAAATTTAGGGATTTTCAATTTAATGTATATCTGAATACATAGCAGATAAGTACCAAATCTTCGTCGGAGTGAGCTATTCTGAAGACAACATTTGCCCCCTTGATGTACTTAATACACAGCTAATAACTAAGGTTAGGGAGTAAATTCACCTATATTTCCCATCAATTTACGAACATTACTGGAGGACATTCTCTATTATCCATTGCAGTTATGTCACGTCAGATAAACCCATTACATGGAACTATTGATTTCAATGTAAATAAGTGTATAAATACAATCAACTGATATTTACTTAATCATGATAATGTATTGTTTCAACTTACTTTTGATTAGTATAACCTGAGAATATAACATGTCTAACATGAGGTTGCAAATAACATCGCACACACAATGTTGATTGAGTTCTAATGGTTTGTTTATGTTAAACCAGCCAACATTGCTTAGCAGGAGCCTTCCGTCGGCCCTCCAGCAATGACCTTAATACGCTAGAGACCCTTGCTCCTTTGATCCTATTTGAGGTAGTCAGCATTGACCTTAGCACGCAGCAAACTCATACAATTTTTATCTATTCTCGTGGTCGTCAGCAATGGCCTTATTATGCTAGAGACCCTTGATCCTTTAATCCAATTTGAGGTCGTCAGCATTGACCTTAGCACGCAGCAAACTCATACAATTTTTATCTATTCTCGTGGTCGTCAGCAATGGCCTTATTATGCTAGAGACCCTTGATCCTTTAATCCAATTTGAGGTCGTCAGCATTGACCTTAGCACGCAGCAAACTCATACAATTTTTATCTATTCTCGTGGTCGTCAGCAATGGCCTTATTATGCTAGAGACCCTTGATCCTTTAATCCAATTTGAGGTCGTCAGCATTGACCTTAGCACGCAGCAAACTCATACAATTTTTATCTATTCTCGTGGTCGTCAGCAATGGCCTTATTATGCTAGAGACCCTTGATCCTTTAATCCAATTTGAGGTCGTCAGCATTGACCTTAGCACGCAGCAAACTCATACAATTTTTATCTATTCTCGTGGTCGTCAGCAATGGCCTTATTATGCTAGAGACCCTTGATCCTTTAATCCAATTTGAGGTCGTCAGCATTGACCTTAGCACGCGACAAGCTCTCGTCACTCATTAAGATCTTGTGTTCGTCAGTCACTCGCATCGCCCGCCGGCAGCCAGTGCAGGCCGTCGCTGGCCAGTGCTGGCCAGTGCAGGCCGCCGCTGGCCAGTGCTGGCCAGTGCTGGCCAGTGCAGGCCGCCGCTGGCCAGTGCTGGCCAGTGCTGGCCAGTGCAGGCCGCCGCTGGCCAGTGCTGGCCAGTGCAGGCCATCGCTGGCCAGTGCAGGCCATCGCTGGCCAGTGCAGGCCATCGCTGGCCAGTGCAGGCCATCGCTGGCCAGTGCAGGCCATCGCTGGCCAGTGCAGGCCATCGCTGGCCAGTGCTGGCCAGTGCATGGCCAGCACTGGTCAGAAAATTGCAATGGGGAACATTTTAAATTATTTTTCTATATTTTTCAGAAGTGTAAGTTGAATAAAATACTCCATAAATGTACAATAGTACTTACCGTGTTTGGACAGCCTTGCCAATAAGACCGCAAGATGCGGCCCGCAACCCTAAGAACTAGAGGGTAGTCACTCCAACAAACTATATTCCTACATTGTACCCAAAGTGTAAAGTCATAGTGGGCTTTCTCTCCAACACACTGTGCATATGTACCCTCTTTGTTAGGACTACAACATACTACATTCATACATTGTACCCAATACGGTAAGTCGTAGAGGGCTGTCACCCCAACACACTGTATTCATATATCGTACCCACTTCATTATGTTGGTGAGGGCTGTCACTACAACACACAACATTCATTCATCGTACCCACTTCATTAAGTTGTTGAAATCTGTCACTACAACACACTATGTTCATACATCGTACCCACTCCATTAAGTTGTTGAGGGCTGTCACTACAACACACAATATTTATACATCGTACCCACTTCATTAAGTTATTGAGGGCTGTCACTACAACACACTACAGTCATCCGTCGTGCCCACTTCATTATGTTGTTGAGGGCTGTCACTACAACACACAATATTTATACATCGTACCCACTTCATTAAGTTATTGAGGGCTGTCACTACAACACACTACAGTCATCCGTCGTGCCCACCTCATTATGTTATTGAGGGCTGTCACTACAACACACTACAGTCATCCGTCGTGCCCACTTCATTATGTTGTTGAGGGCTGTCACTACAACACACTACATTCATACATTGTACCCACTTCATTATGTTGTTGAGGGCTGTCACTAGAGCACACTGTATTGATACATAGTACCCACTTCATTATGTTGTTGAGGGCTATCACTCCAGCACAGAATATTCATGCATTATTCTCATTTTTTTAAATCATAGAGAGCTGGCTGCTCTCCAACACACTTATTACTTTATTACAAACCACCAAGGGAAAAGTAGTGCGTATGGTACAGCTAACTCAATCTAATGACAATGAGTACAAGCGGCAGAATAAATCAGCGAACGCATTGGAAACAAAAATCTCATTGATTGGGTACACTCATAATCTTTTTACTTAAACTCAAAGGTATGGCTCACTTATTATCTTTCTACTTGAGCGTAGGTAGCTACGGACACTGACAGCACACCGGGCGCTCCTCTACCATCGACTCAGGATCGAGTCAAATGAAAATGTTCGGTTAGCTTCAAACTCGTTTTGGATTTTAACAGCTTCCCAACTTATTGGAACATGAGGTGACTGACTGGGCTCATCGTGTGACTGACTGGGCTCATCGTGTGACTGACTGGGCTCATCGTGTGACTGACTGGGCTCATCGTGTGACTGACTGGGCTCATCGTGTGACTGACTGGGCTCTTCGTGTGACTGACTGGGCTCATTGTGGGACTGACTGGGCTCATCGTGTGAGCGACTGGGCTGGGCTCATCGTGTGACTGACTGGGCTCATCGTGTGAATGACTGGGCTCATTGTGGGACTGACTGGGCTCATCGTGTGAATGACTGGGCTCATTGTGGGACTGACTGGGCTCATCG
>SDVV010017949.1:0-13874 GCA_016164225.1 Gammarus roeselii
TTAATATATATTTATATATATATATATATTTATATATTTATATATAATGTATATTTAAACCTATTTATAAATGTATTTGTTTTCCCTGTTTTTCTAGTTGTAAATTTTGTTTTACACATTTTTTTTCCATGTAACTGGCATGCACACTTCCGGTTGCATTGTCTTCACCTGCCATCCCATGCCTTAGGTGTCTGCACCTTGTCACTGGGGCATGCCATGCTTGCCTTCCATGCTTTCCTGCTTTCCCTGTGCCCTGCAGGTTTGGTTCCTTGTCTGACCTTGTGGTGAGAGGTGTAGGCTCCAGGCAGGGATCATTTTGTAGCTTGACCGATCCTGACAATGAAGTAAGGGTCAATTAACAAATAGATCTCAAATTGCAAAATTATAACTATCAAATAACCTTATCAAATGTTTCTTTAATCTTGTAAATGCCTGTCTCAGTGGCCGACAGGCCTGGGCCCTATCACTATTTGGCTGTTTAAGTCTGAACGTTTCACAATTGATTCAATTTCCTAATAAAACCCAATTTTTGCCTAATAAAATCCATTTTGTTCAAAAAAACAGGTGGGTTGTGCTTTTTTAATAAAACCCCTGTTTTTTCTTGCCCTGGTAATGGTTGTGCCCACATATTATGTTTTGATACATGCTGCTGGACATATTGCTGGCTATGTTACAAGCATATTTTTGGAACCTTGCCTTCCCAGCCTATCTAAGTTTAGTGGTACAGTAGCGAACAAAAATTCATTTATGGTTAGTCTGTAACCGGAAAAACAAATTTGACTTTTCCCACGTGGAATTTAACTTCATTTAGAAATTTCTTACGTTACTATAAGTGGACAAAGCTTCTTAATGGGTAATAATAATCAAATTTACAATAAGTTTGAATATGGAGCGGATAGTGGACATCGAAGATTTTACTTAGTTTTAAATCATAAACGAATTTTTGATCGCTACTGTACATGTTTCTAACCCATGGGGCAAATGTATGTGTTTCTGACTTGCTGGGCAAACGTATGTTATATTCTAGGTACATAGTTTTGAGCTGCAGGCGAATATATAATTTCAATAGGTCAACCTGTCATTCACTCATTGGTCTTCAACCCTTTAAGGAAACTTTGCCAAGGCACCGGCAAATTCAATTGTAAAGATAAGCAGAAAAAATCACAACTTGTTAGTTACTGAAATAAAGGTTCATGTATGTCTTTAGGCTCGGAGCAAAATAGTTTAGGAACTGACAGTCTTTGATAAAATGTAAGTACCCCTTTTCTATCAGTGGCATGTTGGTCATTATTTCTGATTTTCTATTTGAAATATTTAGTGGATATTTGACATTTTGTCACCTGGCTGACCCAGCAGAGTTAGCAGGAAATCAGAATTGAGGAGGATATCTTGAAACACAATTTTGTAACCCATTTAGAATCTTCAGGAGACCTTGGCAATAATTTTGTATGTATTTCTCTTGTTAACAAATATTGCTGACTGATTTGACTGAGACTGGTCCTGGCTTTACACTAAATTTTGACATGGTTTAATTTTTGTCAAATCATTTTGCACCTTTTGGCTTCTGCTAACTGGCTCTGTAAATGCTGTGACCTTGTGAGAAGAAGATGGTTTTATGCCAGACTGCAATGAAGAGAAGTCTGGAAGATTTTTTTTGGCAACCCTTTGTACAAGCAACCAATCTTAAGATATTTGCAATGTTTTTAACCATGTCTGAATCTTTAAAAACTTCTAAATATTTATTCCCAAAGGATGAACTATTGTCATGATCATGATCTTCTAGAGGTTTATAAAATGTTATCAATATCATGTAAAGATTTCTATTTGGTTCAAAGGGTTGTCAAAGATCTATGATGACACTACATTTTCATGCAGACAGTTTTTGCATAATGCTGTTGATTCTTCAGCAAACTTGAGTTATGCCTATACCAATTGAATGGGTTGCAAACCCTTATTACAAAAAGGAGTTTATTTGCCTGTTGTAATACCAAGACAATAGTTCAAACTCCCCCAACAGTTATGTATTTATGATGACATGCAAGATGCTTAGGGCAGGAAAGAACATCAAGGTGGTGCACACTCTCTTGCTACCCCTACCTATGCACTTATATTTCTTCTTCCTAATGCCTTCTTCATGTCATCCATCCATCCATAAATCTAAATTTTGATCTACCTCTAGACCTATGTCCACCCACTTCTGCTTTAATTGCCCTTTTCACTTTACATCAATCCTCACCATGTGCTCAAACCATCTCAGAACATGTGAATCAATTCTGTCTTCTAACTTCTTTACCATTCCTGTTTTAATTTGAGTTATGTTGTTATTGATTTTGCTTTTAATGTCACTCCAGCCATGTCCTTCGAACATTCAATTTTCTTCTCTTTTCTAAAGAGAGAGTGCATAGTATTATGTGTAGTCAATTGTAACCCATTCTGCAGCAGGTCACAGAGCAGAGCAGTGTAGCAACAACAAATACAAGATTTTCAACTCATTCTCTTGTCAGTTCTGTTGCCCTTTAATGCATCAAATTTTGAGTGAGAGTTCTGGTATTGGAGATGTCATAATTTCTTGTGGATTGGCTATTGGTGAGTACTGTAGTAGATTCATGCTGTAAAACTCTGTAGCTAGCTACCAGCTAAATAGTTTTATTCCTATGTAGCTAATAGCTATGATTTCTTGCAGAATTACCTTGTTCTTCAATTATATCAAATACTTTATCTACCCACATTGTTTTATTGGCAGATATGTAGCTAATTAGTCATAATTGTCTTAGCCATTATGGTAGTTTAATACCAAACTGCTTTTCAACTGTGTTGACATTTTCATATTTTTAGTGAAGAGAGAAAAAATTGGATTGTATCATGGAACCCAATAAAGAAAACAGGTATGTATTTTAGTAGTAGTGTCTAGCAGTTGGCCAGTAGCTAAGTGCAGATGATTATATAAATGTTTAAAAGCTACATTGAACTATTATAGGCCCAGCAAAATGTTGTACAGCTGTACCAATACAAACACATTGGTCAATACCAATACGCTATTCCAAGATAATGCGGCCCATTACACCAAAACTCTGAAAACCCCAATGCTCTGCAGATTCCATTATTGTTGGTAGATGCTATCTGATAAATTCCATAATTTTATAACTGATGATTTCATTGAACAGATGCTCGAAGGAATTCATATAATTTTTTGGTTAAGTGTCTCAGTTGTCACCAAGGTTGCCTTATGAATGCCCAACATCCAGAGTTGTGCTCAGTATGAGAAGCATCTCATGGCCCACCATCCAGAGTCGTGCTCAGTATGAGGAGCATCTCATGGATTGATTTTGCAAGTGTCCAAAGCCCTTTCACTCATTCATCCGCAATTAAAAGAAGGGTCGTTTGTTGTTGATGCTCCTCCTAATCCAGCTCCCAATCAGGTCTTCCATGGAGGGATGTCTAATCCAGTTGTCACTCATGCGCAGGTGCTTAGCTTGTTGCTGGCTCTAGACGCTTTGTCGGCTTTGATCCAAAGCTATTGAAGAGTTGTGCGGGTGCACTGTCAGGACCTTTGTTAATTCTATTTCAAAAGTCATTACTTTGTGGAGTTCTTCCAGACTTGTGGCTGGAGTCCATTGTGATTCCCCTGTTCAAAGGTAAGTCAAGGTGTGATCTTCTGAACTACCGCCCTGTCAGTCTGACCTCAGTGTGCTGCAAGAGTTTGGAAAAGATCATTGTTTCCAGTCTGGTTGAGTTTCTTGAGAGCAATGAGATTATCTCCCCTCACCAGTTTGGATTTCTGAAATTTCTGTCTATTGGGGATCAGCTTCTCGTGGCTTTATCGTATGTTGCAGACCGGGTAGATGATGGCCTTGTTGTGGATGTTTTGCTGCTCAATTTTTCAAAGGCATTCAATGTGGTTTCTCATGATGTGTTGATTCACAAGCTGAGGGAGGTGGGAGTTGGCCAGTTTTGCTTGGCTGGATTCATTCATTTTTGGTTGGTCGGTCTTTGAGGGTTGCTGTTGGTGGTTGTTGTAGTGAGTCGAGAGCGGTGGTTAGTGGTGTGCCGCAGGGTTCAGTGTTGGGCCCTGTGTCATTTCTGATCTACATTAATCACATCACAAATGAAGTGCTGTTTTCTTTTAAAGCATTTGCTGATGATTACAAGCTGTACCTTTGGTACAAGAGGGTGAACGAGTCTGCAGTTGCTGGTGTGTCATATCTGCAGTCAGATTTGGACAGAATTAGCACAGTTGCTTCGTTTTGGAATTTAAGGCTGAACTCAAAGAAGTCTGTGGTGTTGAGGTGGCCTGATGAGAATCTGCTGACTCTGTACTATTTGAGAGGGATTCCATTAAAGTTTGTACAATCCCACAGGGACCTTGGTGTGGTGGTTGATGTAAAACTGAAATTCCACCATCATGTCAGAGAGGTGGTGAGTAAGGCTTGAGGATTAGCCAACAGCCTGCTGAGATCCACCATTTGCTGTAGTCCTCACTTCAAGGTGTCCCTCTGTGATACACATCAGGTCTCTCATGGATTATTGTGTGTTGGTGTGGAATGTGGGTTTTCTTAGAGATTTGAGATTGCTGGAGTCTGTGCAGAGGAGATGGACAAGAAGTGTGGATGGTCTGGCTGAGTTGGATTACTTTTCCAGACTGAAGCAACTTGACTTATTTTCTATTAGATGAAGGTTTTTGAGGGCAGACCTTATTAAATACTGGAAGATCATCTACAGGTTGGATGGTGGCGCCAGCCTTGGGGGTTTATTTTAGCAAGCTCCTGATGCAAGAACATGAGGTCATCCCTATAAGCTTTTGATGCCGGCTTGTAATACAGACATCAAGGCAAGATTCTTTGGAGCACAATGTGTTCAGTTGTGGAACAGCCTTGCAAATTTTGTGGTGGAGTCAGATTCCCTGGCTGCATTCAAGGGGTTGCTTGCAGAGTTTCTGGATGATGTTCTGTTTAAGTTTGTTTAGGTTGGGGGAGGTTCTTCTGTAACATGTTTGTATCCTGGCTTTGAATCTCCCTGCTGGATGCACATCCCCCCTCCCTCCCCTTTTTTATATGTATATATTGTTGTGATGCTGGAGTGGAAGGTTTTGTGTGTGTGTATGAATGTGTGTGTGTGTGTCTGTGTGTGTGTCTGTCTGTATGTGTGTCTGTCTGTGTCTGTCTGTCTGTGTGTGTCTGTCTGTCTGTGTCTCCCTCTGTCTGTCTCTGTAACTATACCACCTCTACCCCCAGAGACCGAGGAAACCAGGAGAGGAATTGGAAAAGCTCTACTGGTTTCATGGTGGTCTCAAACAGATCAAGGGTTCAGCTGGCTGCTAAACCAGAATTGCACCTGCAAACCCGTAAACAGGTACGGAGCTCCAGGTGAGCCCAACACCCAAACAACCATTGCCCAGAATGAGAAAGGGCCAAACAACAACAACAGCAGCCACAACGAGCTGACCAACAATCTTGTGGGAGACTCCTAAGTGGGGGTTTCTTGGTAACCAGAAGTAGCATCCTGTAACCACTTCAACAAGCAAAATCCCCGTAACCGGATTGCAAAAGCGATCCCAGGTGCGAACCTTTCCTGAGCCAGAGCAGCAGTGTCAAACATGACCATTGACCGACACAGCTCAATCATCGTTCTAGCAGGAGGAAACGACTACTTCCTACGGAGGGGGCAAACTGGCCTCACCAAACCCTCATGGCCAACTTCAAGGCCCTCTCACCTTTGTCTCTTACCTTTGCAGCCCCCTCCAGCAGGACCACAGCAAGTGAGGAGCAGCAGAGCCGGGGGAGGCCAGCACAGCCATGCGCGCCAGCATACTATTGAGAACAGCAATGTTAACACAGGTAGAGGAACTGGAATTAGTGCGCACTATTGGCCATCACATGAACCATCCGCATGAATGATAAAAAAAAATCTAGAACAGCACACTGTACAACAAAGAAGCACACGAAGAAGCATCACATCAGGACAGACACAAAAACACAAACACACACCCACACAAACACGCACCACAACCCACCACTCCAGCATCATAGCAAAAAGCAGACAAATCCAAAGCCAGGATGCCAACACGCTGCAGAAGAACCCGCCCCAACCTAAACAAACTCAAACAGAACATCACCCAAAAACTCCCCAAGCAACCTCTTGAATGCAGCCAGGGAATCTGACTCCACCACAAAACTCGGGAGGCTGTTCCACAACTGAACACATCGTGCTCCAAAGAATCTCCTCTTGATGTCCGTTTTACAAGCCAACATCAAAAGCTTATAGGGATGGCCCCTAATAGAAACAGTGAAGAAGAAAAACACCTAAGGCATCATCATTGGCCTTGTTCCCTGCCTCAGCATTTCGAGAGAGGCACACAGCAAAGCCAGCGCCCTGCACAGAAGGGTGAGGGCACTGTGCCACACAGCAGGGGTGAGATTCCTAAACCCCTGGTGCAACTTCCTAAATAAGAGGGCGCTCTACAGGAAGCACGGAATCCACCTCAACGCCGCAGGATCACGTCAATTGACAGACCTAATAATCACGAGGCTATACAAATACCTCTGGCAACCCGCTATACAGGGTAACCCACAAACACCTGCACCCCTTCAACACCTGCACCCCCCCCCTCCTCCCACGCGCACATCGCAGCGATGGAGCAACCCCTTCAACTCACCCACACGCCGCGGGGAACGGGCGGAGGAGGAAGAGGAAGAAACCCTCTTCCCCCCTTGCCAGAGATACCAACTCCTTGGACACGGAGACCAAGATTTGAGTCCGAGACCCCCTTCCAACATGAACACCAACACCAGAAACCAAGCGTCGCCAACAAACTCCGCGGGGGCCGCCAACACCGTACTGCCAGACCTGAGCACGGCATCAGCTCCAGCTCCTCGAGTTCAGGCGAGGGTGGTGACCACAAGAGCAGAGGAGACACCACTAGCTCAGATACAGATACTGAGATCCCCGACCTAGAAACGATAATCTAGCCGGAGCAGACGACAATTATCGAGGCAGCAGTCCCTGCCGAGGGAGCCATAGACGACGGGGACAGGGCCATCCAACCTGACCTCGGCAAACAGTAATGGCGCTGAACTGAGCGACAGCGGGACCAAAGCTGGCGCTCGTGGCAACCGCAGGGAAGCCTCCGACACGGATAGTGACAGTCGGAGTGATGATGAAGGGAGCGACCCGGACCCTCGACCTCTCCCATTACTCCCCAGTAGAAGTGAACAGCTACCACAACCCGGGAACGAGAACGCATCCAAATAGCCAAGTACAACCAAGAGGGCCTCTTGATGCTACTTTTGAACGCTAAATCAATCAGGAACAAACAAGCAGAATTTGGCTGCCTTGAGGCTTCCGAGATGCCTGATATAATAGGCATCACGGAAACCTGGATCCAGACAGAAGGAAACTATTTCAAAGGCTAGTTCAAACTTGAAGGGTACAACATCTTCAAAAGATCCCGTTCGACCAGACGGGTAGGAGGAGTCCCAATTTATGTGCAAAATCTCCTCGGAGCCACTCACCATACCATTGACACCCCACACGAGGTCATAGGTATCGAAATCAAAGGCACAGTCAGAAAGTTACTTATTTCTCGTGTACCAGCCACCCCACCAAACGACAGACAGCGACCAATCCCTCTACGAGCTCCTCACACAGCTGATCCGTAACAGGGTAGCAGTGATTATGGGGTACTTCAATTGCAACGTGGTTTGGGAAAACCAAACGGCACACATAGAGGGGAACAGATTAGTTGATTTTGCTGTAATAGGAGAGGAGGGGCTTACCTAAACTAAATCTAAACAACGCAAACTACTGGGATACACAATTTTTTGGCAGGACTGGCTATCTTGAGCAGTATAGGCACTCAGAATTTCGGTAATTTGTGATCCACCAACTTAAAGTTCTCCCTCCACTGAGTTTGGCAGGTCAGACAAGAGATGTTGTTGTTGTTCAGCTCGGGATACTCTGCCTATGTTCGTCGGTTCCCAATTACAAGTTAGTGAAGTTCAGAGTCAATCAACAGCAAAGTCCCTAGACCCTGACGTCTATTAATGAGGCAATAATTATTCAGGAAAAGTCCACGGACATATGGAATCTTTTTTGTGACTAAAAACTGAAGTTCCGAAGTCCGGCCGGCGATGTTAATAAATTGCCTAACCCCCGTCTACAAACTGGCGTTCGATAACTCGCAGTGACCACTTAGAGTATTCAGTCTCACTCAACAAGCAACTCCCAATGCAAAGAAATTGCCCGATCTCTGACTTAAAATAAGTAGATTTGGTATATGAATATGTACTATAGCCAAACGTCGTATCCAGAAAATAAATCAGTCAAGTAGTTGGTATTTCATCAAAGTAAATGTAGTGACCTCCTTCCAGGTACTATCAAACGATTCACTTCCAAGTTTTGACTCGCCGCTCAGACAACTATGAGGGACAACACTATGATGGCTGCATGACAAGGCACTTGGCAAATGATCATGATAGTTCAATGTAGTTTATTTGATATATTGATTCAACACTGACAATGAATAAGCAAACTAAAGCAATTAATAAACAAAGCACTCGATGATATTGGATTGATAATAAAAAGGTGTATGACTAAGTGGTATTCATGGAAACACACATACAACAATCGGTCCAGAAAATATCAAGAACTTGCCACATAGCTCAACGAACAATTAGTAATTGGTTCCCTTTCAACATCCGTAATGCCTGAATATATTACTACGGTAACAAATGGGCGGGCGATAAAGCAATATTGATTTTCTACAACTCTATGTTTACTTAGCTTGCTAAGGATAAGTCGGCTGACAACCTCTCAGGACAATACCCGTATCACCACTGCTGTCGTCGCAAAAGGATTTGCAATAACCAATAGATGGGTCCCAAAACAGTCGGTCCCCTCAAGATCTCTGGTATGGCAATAATATAACTAATGAACATCATAAATATACTGGCTAAGAATATCACTAACAACCCTCAATAAATCGTATACCATGAGATGCAGTATTGAAGGAATATAAACCAGCCTGTATTTGGTGTGTAAGATTAAAAGATTACCGCATGCTATACATCCAGCTACATTGCCAATAATAACTTTTTGGAACAACTGGTTGACAAACCCACCAGGGGAAACAACTTCCAAGACTTGATATTAGCTATGGAAGAAACCTGGTTACCCAGGTCACTGTAGTGAAACCCTTTGGCACCAGCAACCACAATATGGTCAGGCGCATCATCCACGTGTCAACAAACCAAGCACTTCCCAATGCTAAACAATGTCTCTGAAGTCGTGTGGCGCAACTCTTCTTGGTTTCCTAGCTAACAGTTCTAGGCCTGGCCACCTCAGAAATTTAAAATTTCAGGGACCATTGCAGAAGGTGGAATTGAAAAAAAAACAGAGGAAATAAATGCTTTATTTGTAAAATGGGGCAACAGCAGTTGTAACCGCTTGAACTATAAAGCTTGGCATTATTTGGCCAACAATAGCTATGCCAATTTAAAAACAATCTAATTGAAGGAGGAGCTGGGGCAACAGAATGGTTCTCAATGAACCAGCTGCTCCCTGCAAACCAGAAAAAGAAAACACAGAAATTAGACTTTGCCATGTACAGGTATCACAAATTTTTCCTGACAATATCCGCAACAGCTGGGTCCACTGACCCTCACAAGAGGTTGTAACATTTCCTCCACAGCCAGAATACACAGAAAAACAGAACTCTTAAAATAATATACAGCAAAAAGTTTATAAGTGTCTAATGTTTGACTAAAACTCATCAAATTATAATAGGGTGATACATCAATTGATGAATTATAACTGTAGGCAATAATATTCATGACACAAACACTTGATACATTTTAAATGCACTTATTAAAATCTGAATATGTAAAACATAAGAATGCATAGATGGATCAGTGAAAACCACTTAGAACTTTTGCTTGTCAGTCAAGTGAAACCACTGCAAACCTCTATCAACAAACTCACAGGTTAACACTATCATGAGTAAAAATTCATAAATGTAAAACTTCCGGGAAAGCATCATTATAAGTAACCCAATATAACAGGAAACAAGCAATATACATCAGAGATCAATCAATAATTGGAGACAGCAGTCATGTTGGCACCTTACAGGAAGTTTAACGCTTCTGCCATCACAGGCATGAAGGCAAAGCAAAATTTAATAATGATCACTAATGGGAAAACCCACACTTGGGTACATAAGGAAAATCAAAAACTTCAAACACTGGTCAAAACTGATCACAATGTAACCTGTCAGATCACTGCCACGGACAACCTATGATCCAGCACTCCCCCAACCAACCATCACACCATCAATTGATGCCACAACCTAGCTTTACATCTGCAATCAACCAAGACCAGCCAAAGGTGTTACACAGTACAGTCATCCTTACTAGCATACTTAATCCACCCAGCATATACACAATAGCTGTTACAACATACTAAACAAGCCAAGTACATAAGTACTTACACCAGAGATATGCATACTTCGTCCATAAAAATATAAATGCTTAAACCTGATATCTTTCTAAAACAGATATGGGACACCCACCACATAAATATAAGAAATCTCAACCACACAAAAACTATCAACCAAGCATAACCTGCTGACAACTCTGCCAGGCAATCAACCTCATACACTGACATACCCAATTAGGCATGACCCACACCGCACCATTTCCCTCTCCTGGTCACAAATTCCAAGAAGGTGGCAGGACCAGAGTCAGGCCGTGTTCCCAGGCTACACCCTAGGGAAAAGATGAAACATGAAACCACAGACCAACAAGATGGTAACTCTAAAAATTATTGCAGAGCACCTGCAATCCACTCATCTCTTCACACACTATTTAAAATGCATATAAAACTACTGAAATATAGTAAAACACACAAATAAAGAGTAACACACATACAAGAACTTCACCCCCACTCAACAGACCATTCACTTTGATGCAATTTACCTTTCCCTGGATCTTCACAGTCCCCAACAGGATACAGGTGCGCCGTGAACCCAGGCACTGGCACCAAGCAGAGCTGGGGAGCAAGCTGGAAAAAAAAGCAGCCCATACAGTACAGGCTCACATGACAGAAGTTGCTGACTAGGGGAACAACAAGCATAAGCAAAGAGAAACGATCTGAAAACACGCAAGCAGGGTAAAAACCGCAAGCCGGACAAATCCTATCTGTCATTGCTGAACCAATAAAAGTAGTAAAAAGTTGAACAAAAATCTTGAACAAATGCACTCAAAAATTGCTGGTATTGCCAGATTAAGTGAGTATGACTTCAATTGAAGCGCGTCTAATTAAAACAGATATCGGCGTAACACTTCACACTTATCAAGACAATAGAACCTGAACGCACACAGAAGTTGTATAAGTACAAATCGGAAACTCATGCATTACTCACCATGAGTGAAAATTATAAAGGCAGACAATGAAGTAACCAGCTCATGGGCGATAGTTTGGCACAGGCAAATTAACAATATGGGTAGGTTGACAGGCCTCTCCAACACTGACTGGCCGGGGGGATCTCAGAAACTCTCTCTTTTTTCATGTTAACTGATGCATGCACGAATAATTTAACAAGAACAAATAGGAGAGAAAGAAAAACATTAAACAAACATGAACAACATAAGGGATCAATAGTTTACATATTTTAGACATTAACAAGTAAATTGATAAGCATCACGCACACATGCAAGAAAAAAACACAAAGAAGGAAGCAGAGGTGGCGAACTCATAATGATAAATGTCCAGAGACATAAGAGTCTCTGTGAAAACAGGCTAGCATAAAAAATGAAAAAGGAAAAAAATAGGCCACACTACAACAGCTTGACTTCCGACGAGCGGGCTTCGTTAAGATTTAAAGGAACCTCAGCAACCTCCAACCCACCGGGCTGGAATAGTTGAGGCATTTCGGATGGATTTCCATACCAAATTCCGTGATGTCCAGGCAGGCTGCATCCCAATCAAGGAAGTGCAAGCTGACCAAAAGCCACATCCTAAGTGGTTCACCAGAGGCATCCAAGCAGCCATGTCTACCAAAGACCATGCAAACAAGCGCTGGAAACAAAAACCTACGGACCAATTGTGGAACCAAAACGGAGAAAAATGTTGAGTGGTGAAGAGGCGAATCAGAGTAGCCCAACACAACAAAGAATGCCAAGTTGCAGCTGCCTGCAAACACAACCCAAAAGAGTTCTTCAGCCACAAAAACAGCAGGAAACCCATCAG
Source organism: Gammarus roeselii (assembly GCA_016164225.1). Classification (NCBI taxonomy): domain Eukaryota; kingdom Metazoa; phylum Arthropoda; class Malacostraca; order Amphipoda; family Gammaridae; genus Gammarus; species Gammarus roeselii. The sequence continues at coordinate 12,241 of SDVV010017949.1, forward strand.
AGCTTCCATTGGCTCACTTAACACAGACCAAGGAACTCTGACCACTACAAATGCTGAGATAGTGTAGGTACTTAACCAGTACTTTGTTAGCGGGTTCACCAAAGAGAGTGAAGATGCTGTAGTTGTGCAAGCCCTATACAGTGACCATTATTTTTAAAGTATTTTTTTTAGCCTGTTATTAGCTAAATTTTTATGCTGATTTTATCTCGTGTAGAATTAAATAGTAATTGAGTAGACTCAGTAAGACTCCTTACCTGCTAGCCAGCTCAATGATTGCATAGTTTATATCTCTTGCATACAGCCAGTTGGAGCCCTTCCTGCTTATGAGTGGTTTGTTGGTACTGCAGTTCTTAGCAGAAAGTGTTAGTTTCTGGGCTATCATTTATTCATTGTTTTGTTGGGGCTGAGGCCGTGCTTTATTTTTACAAAATTCTCTGTATTCAGCCCCACTGACTTACTAGCTCCTCCCTCTGTAATGTCTGGGTTGGAAAAGCAGACTGGTGATTTTCCCACCACAAAGTTGGGGCCATTGTCTTACATGAGGGGGTTCCAGTAACCCTAAGCAATTTCAGTTAAATTGTCAATTAGAGCCTCAATAATGATTAATACTCATTACTTATATTGCACTTTAGGTTTTATTAATTATCATTGTTCATTTCACTTATTTTCGGCAATATTTATTATATTAATTATTTATTTGATTTTAATGATGGTGTTGTAGGGCGTGCCTACTACTACTGGTTGTATTATAAAGTTTGCCTTTAGCCTGTTTCAGTCTTGAATTTATTGAATAAAAATGTACTATTTTGTTTCAGAATATAAAGTTTATGATTTTAGCTGCACTGGCAGACAAATGGGAGATAGTGGTCCTCAACTGTGTTTAGTGGTGATGAACCAATTTTTAGCCATGCTGCTGGTAGTTGTTGCAGATTCCATAACTACTCTTGGTTGCCTCAGCTCCCTTATTGTGCTGTGTGTTTTGTGAAGTATAGTGAAACTTGTGAACGCATTTTGATTCTCCCCTTATGTGCACCTGGTCCCCATATCAAATAAATTTGTTTGGTGGATGCCTTTCTAGATCCGTTTGCTAGAGGACTCTGTCTGTGAGACGTGAACTACTAAACTGGCGCCAGAACAGGGACTTGGTGCTAAATTGGGATTTGTGCGATCGCAGGATCACTATTTGATCTTCCTTACTGGATTGGCTGGTTGGGGGAGCTGAGGTGACCTGTGGAGTCTGTGTGGTTACTGCGATGGCGCCAACCTTGGTGGCAGTGGCCGAGTTCTCCGAGCGGCCTTCCCTCGCAAGTGCAGTAACTTCAGCAATGTTGCCCATCTTGACAACTAATCCGTTTTTGGCTGTCAAGACAGCATCTCCAGTGGGCCCCACTTTCTTGACTGTGCCTGACGTATGTGGGTTTCTGAACTGCACAACGGCAGGCTCCGTGGTTTCAAGCATTTCAAAAGCTCTGTGCTCCTCTGCAAATGGATTGTCATCTATGATTTCAACTTGGAGTACAGCTGCAGTTTCGTGCGCAGCTGTGAAGCCGCCATTGCTTCTCCCAATACCGGGAAGGATGATGAAACCAGACAAAAGTTATTTACAACCTGAAGTTGTGCCTCCATTGGCAGAT
>SDVV010017950.1:0-13873 GCA_016164225.1 Gammarus roeselii
GAACTTAAACTAACATCTAGTGGAAATATACTGCTGTGATACCGCATAATATATTGTTGGGTAACTGCGGTTGGCTGTCCTAGTGAGTCATGTTCCCTGATATTTCTTGTCAACTGTGCATAATAAAGTCTTCATTGCAATAGTGAACCAAAGTGTACATATACTGGTTAGGTTTTAATTTACTATTTTACCTTTTCCTACAGAGTTCTAAGGTTGCTGTTTTATTTGAATTACTATTCAAATATTATTTTAGTTTTTTTGCCTGTGTCTAACTGCATTTATATCTTTTGTGTTGCAGTCGAGTTTGTATCTGCCACCCAAACTTGACGTTCTGGTTCCCCCTCACTTTGCTCGAGAGCTTTTGCTCCTAGTTAGGTCCCCCAAGCTTTGTGTCCTAATTTTATAATAAACTCTAAAACCATCAAAGAGTTTAATTCTGCACCACCTAGAGTACTGTTCCCTGTTTTGTTACTGAAATATTTAGTCTGGAACCGCTTGCCAGAGGACCCTGCAATAATCATTAGACGAGCGCTGTAGGTTCGGGTCAGCCACTTCTAAATTGTGACTGTAGCCCTAACAGTTAGAGAGTTATGTCTCTTCAAAGTTGGCTTGAATCCTGAAGGTCAAGGTTTCAAAACAACATAGATTCTCCAAAATGGCTCTTATTCCTAAACTATGGTTGGGCCGAGAAAATTTTTTGTTTCAAAATAAGCTACTGGAACATTTGCTTTACTGGTGTTAGTTAGAAAAAAATCAGTGATGGGGTCAAAAACCTACTCAAGGTCAAAGGTTAAGAAATAAGTTCACTTTTTTATTTGACCTCTGAGATCAATTATACCTTTGACAAAATTCTGGCTACCTGTTCAAGAGCTTTTAAATGGTATTCGAACAACCTCTGTAGGTGCTATAGGAACCAAGCTGCATCACAGTGACCTGATGCCTCCATTGCAAGAATTTCCCGTTTCTGGAAAATTCAAGGTCACTTATCTTTGGAACCATTTGAGTTACAGAGGTGAGACAGGTGCCATTCAATTTCTCTCATAAAGATCGATATGTGTGGAACTTTTGAGCAGAATGTGGGAAACATTTCTCATACCCTGCAACTAACTAAGACATTCCATTGCTAACTATGTGTGTATTTAATTTGTAAAGGAAGTCTGGTTGTCATCGGTTTAGGCATTCCTGAGGTGAGGAGGGTAGAAACCCCCACTCCCTCCATCCCCGGTCTGTCAGCCAATGTGTGCAGTTTCCTTCCTCTTGAATCATACTGGATGTGTAATTAAATAAGATTGAAGTAGTACAGGTCAATGCAAATATGTAATGTTCAAGTTAAATCTCTATGTATGAGATAATGAGGATTATTATAGTACAGTAGCTAGATATAATCTTTCGAGTGGAAACGTTAAACCATGGTCAAAGCAATGTATGCAAATAGGCCTGTACCAAGCCGCTGCTAGATGGTGTGTTGCCGTTAATTTGGCGCCCTAATCGGAGGGAGCCCGTTGTGTTTTGAAATCAGTGCAGAGCGGACATATGTCCTCTTCCTCCGGTCAACGGATAATGTTTTGCAAGTTACCAGAATGTGACACTAAATTTTACGTTAAGACACCCAACGACTAGAAGTATTGTAACCAAGTATGATTCTAGGTAGTCTATACTAACCCCTTCTTAGGTAGGATATTCTTGATGTAGTTAGTTCTAGCAACTGTAGCTACACCATAGAGGTGACAGTATTGAAGATGATGACCAAAGGCAAGATGGTGAAGTTAATTAAAACCAAATGGTAAATCATTTAAACAGATTACAGATGAAGTAGACCAAGTGCCCCCAAATCCTCAGCCTGGATCATTATGGAGTTATGTCTAAAGGCTCATGATTTCAGTCTCAGAAGATGGTATAGGTAAAGACATTAAATACATATATGAAGGTTTAAAGCAAAACGGTCTGGAAAAAATAAAGTGCCAAAGTGGGAGAATGTGCCAGCAAACACCTGACTGAAGTTACATGGAATGTCTCTAAAATACAGTGCCTATTTATTATGTAATTTAAATTTCACCCTGATGGCTCTTTGTTGTAACATGTTTTGTTGTTTGTGTTTGTATGTTCAGCTTGGGAAGTAAGATGCCTCCCTACTATTCATACACAGCTCCAATTACTCAGTTACAAGTTTTTAGCATTTCAATCAACCTATTTTAGACTAACCGTGCAGCTATAAATTTATAGTTCCACAAGAGTAACATACCATTTATGCATGAATAAATTTTTTATGTAGCTATATATATATTCATCATTATTAAACTGATACATACATGTGTGATACTGTTCTTTCCATTGGCACCATCAATCTTTCATTCTTCTCATCAATTATCACAAATAATGGGAGAGGGGGGCATCAACCTGGATTAGATGGCATGACAAGCTTGTATTTTTTTGTATAACTTATAAACTACAAAGTTTCTACCTTACACAAGTTATTCCAAGGTTTGCGCACATGGAGTGGAGTCACTTTGGTCAATGCTACTAGCTTGCTTGCTAATATATTTTAGATGGTTAGTCAAATGTGTATGTATCTAACCTCACCTGGAAAACTCATAAGTTTTGCTGACATTCCACTTTTGATTAAATTTTCAACAAGAAGTTTGGCTTGAGTTGACTTGCCTACTCTGTCACAGCCTTCAAGTACAATGAGAGCACCTCTTCCAGAAGGCATTATAGTTAAATATTAGAAGTAACTTTTATAAAATCTGAAAAACAAAAGATAAGTCTCCAAATAACCAAAGTTTTGTGGGTTTCAAAGTTATATGCAACTGTGGTTCTTCAATGAAAAGCCTCTCAAATCAGAATTTAAGAACATGCACAAACTAAACAGCTGACATGAGTCAGCTGTTTGTACTCTTTTCCGTCTGTTTTTGTGGATGCTGATCCTGCCAGCCCTTCCCCATATCAGTTTTTTCCTGGCAGGTTTTCTCACCTTGGTTGCCTCAAGACCACCCCACACCCCAGCAAGGCCAGAGTGCAGAGCATGACAGGAGGCACAAATGCCACAGCACGTCAGACTGCAAAGACCGGCAAAACAATGGAGTGGAAAAAAACTGGAAATTTGTGCTTCAGGCAACCGATCATACAGCATTTATGTTGGTCACAATACAAAACATACACATACATATATACACACATATACATATAGACTAAAAAAAATACATAGCTACATGCTTACACACGCATCCCTACAAATAAATTAAACTTCATCAGCCTAGCCAAAATCGAAAAACTCCTCGTACATCAGATCAGCAAGGGCTTGCTTATAGCAAGTGATATCTGTCAACTGCATTATGTCAGCAGGCAAGCCATTCCACACACCAACACATCTCACACTGAAGGACCTACTGCGGACATCAGAGGAGCGAGGCAGAAACGCCAGTTTCAGCCCATGACCTCTAGTACCAACTCTCGGAGCCAAAGAAAACATAGTTAGCAAATCCTCTGAGCTTCCATGCAAAATGTTCCAATATTTGATAAGGTCTGCCCTAAGAAGCCGGCAGGTGTGACTTGTGAGTGGAAGGCCTTTGCTGATGACTTCAAACTTTATCTGAGTTTCCCCCGCGATGTACAAGCAGTTTGCCTGGGTGTGTCTTCCTTGCAGAGGGATCTGAATTTGGTGCAGTCTGTGTCGTTGTCATGGAATCTCTTGTTGAACATTGACAAGTGTGTCTTTATGCAATTTTACAGGGGCTGTCTTGAATTGGAGCAGATTGATGATAGAACTGCTTAGTATTTGAATGATGAGGTACTTGAGCTTGTCGATTCCTTCAGGGACTTGGGAGTGCTTGTTGACTCAAGGCTGCGGTTCCATCTCCACGTGAGGAGTGTTGTAAGAAAGGCTTCCACTCTGGTGAGTAGTCTGCTCTGCTCCACTGTCAATAGGAGTTCCGTTTTCATGGTCTCTTTGTTTATTACTCATTTAAGACCCATCTTGGACTGCTGCTCATGTGTGTGGAATGTGGGATATTTGGGGGATCTGAGACTGTTGGAGTCTGTGCAGAGGAGGTGGACCAGGGAGATTGATGGGCAGGGTAGAGTGGACTGTGGTGAGCAGCTCAAAGCAATGCAGTTGTTTTCTGTGAGAGGGAGGTTGTTGCATTCTGATCTTGTGAAGTGTTGGAAGATTTTTCATTGTTCTGTTGATTCAGCTTTGTCTGCTGTTTGAGAGAGCTCCGGATGTTGGCACATGTGGGCATTCTTTCAAGCTGGTGGATCCTCGCTGTCAGAGGGACTATAAATGCAGATTCTTTTATTCTTGCTGTGTGCAGATTTGGAACCGGCTGCCCCCTGATGTGGTGCAGTGTGATTCACTTTGTGGCTTCAAGAGGGCCTTGGCAGAGGAATTGGGGGCAGTGTTGGATGAGTTTTGCTAGACTCAATTTGATGTGATATTGTGGCTTTGTTTGTGTTGCTGACAGTTGTGTGCAGTTGTTGACTGTCTTCATTGTTCTGTTTGCTTTAGACCTATTGAGCGCATTTGGACCAGCGTCCTGCTGCAGTGCTTGTACCGTGCTGTTCTTTTTGATTGCTGGCGCGCTGAGGTGTACTGCCTCCCATGCCTGCTTGCTCTGTTGGGGCTGTGTGGGGCTGCAAAGGTGAGATACAAAGGTGAAAAAAATTAAAGAATCTAAATAAGTAGGGAAACAGACTGGTAAGAAAATGTATACATAGTTAAAGGCTAAACAAAAGGCAAGATAGCATAAGACACTTACCTACTTTATTTATTACAGTTAGTCATACTATGAGTTGTTTGGGAGAGTAACATGAATCGTTCTAAATACAAACGACATTCCATGGTAAATGCTAGATTGATCATTCTGTATTCAAGATAAGAATATCAGATTATTCAACTAACTCATGTTTTTGAAATTATTATTCATCCATTTCTTCAATGGAGCTGAGGAGGAAGGGGACCATAAGGGTGGGAGGAGGAAGATAGGTAGCAAGGTCAGTGGAGGCCTATGACAGCTACAAAGAGATGAAGTGAGAGGTGAAGAACAAAAGGAGATGCTGATGCCTAGTTGGGGCAGACTGTTGTGCCAGTATTAAAAAAAAAAAAAAGATTTTCCAGAAAGTGGTGAAGAGGGTGAGAAAGAGGGAGAGCAGGAAGGAGTAAGTGATGGAAATAGCCGTTGTTGATGGAAAGTGGTGCTGTGCGGAGAAGGTAGATAACTATTTTGACGAGTTGTTGAATGTTGATGTCGTAGAAAGGCCCTGGTTTGGACGGCATCCCAACCGAGTACCTAAAAAAGTGTAAAGTAACAATTGTTGCATGGTTGGTGAGGCTATCAAATCTGTGTTTTGTGCTGGCGCAGTGCTTGCATTGTTCTCCTGTTTAAGGTCTAAAGAGACAAAAATGAATGCTGCAACTTGAGAGTTATCAGTTTGTTATGTATGGTTTGATAGGTGTACAGGAGAGTGCTGATGAAATGGATTGGAGACTATATGGATGGTGTAGTTGGCAAGGAACATTGTGGCTTCCGGAGTGGTTGAGGGTGTGCCAATCAGATTTTGCTGTGAAACAAGTCTGTAAGAAGTCACTTGCGAAGGAAAAGGGTGTGTTCTGGGTCTCAATGGATTTGGAAAAGGCCTAAGACAGGGTTGACAGGGAAGTGCTGTTGAGGTTGTTGTGTTTGTTTGGAGTGGGCAAAAATCTGTTTAAAGTGGTCCAGAGTTTCTATGTTGGCAGCAGATCATGTGTCTGAGTGGGGAGCAAGGTGCGTGCTTGGTTCACAATATAAGTGGAACTGAGACAGAGCTACATTGTCTCTATGACTATTTAATCTCTGAATGCCAGTGCAATGGGATGTAGCTTAGAGCTGTTTGAAGCAATTGGGGGTTTCTTATTTTTGCTGCCTCCACCAGCAGCGCCGCATACCAGTGCGGAGCAACAGAGCCAGGAGAGGCCAACACAGCCATGGGGTGTAGTTGGTAGTTGAGTCAGTTACTGCAAGCGTGGCACCCTCACCTGGACTGGATATAGAGGGTGGGGCATGCTGGGGGTCTGGTGATGTTCAAGTTTACCTTAAATAGCCAACTCATTTTCCATTGTCTGCAGGTTCATTTTCAGCATCTACAGTGTGTAACCCACTCCTGTCCATCATTCAGCTGATATAGAACCATCTTTAGTTGGAAAAAGCATGAGCATGCAATGTAAGTGTTCCAAGGCTATCCAAGGTCCTGGGGCTGGTGCCAGCCTAGGTAAGTGATGTGGCCTGGAGGTGAGAACCTGTATTTTAACACTGCTCTACACTTGTCAAACCCAGAAGAAACTCATAGTTGGGTGGCAAGCCAGTAGGTGGAGCCAAGTGGCATGCCAATAGGTGGAGCCAAATGGCAAGCCAGTAGGTGCCAGTTTGAATTATCTGCATTAGGGCTCACCGAGTGGCAGTCATTTGACAGTGAAAGTTGCTGAATTTTTTAGAGATTTTGATTTGAAAAGTTGCCTGTGGCCTGTCCTTGTTTCAGTCACCACAAAGAACTCAAACAAAGTATAGTGGCTGAGTGTGTGTGTATGGAAGGTTTTCATATAATGACATGTTATTGACAAGTATGTATGGATATTACTTTCAAAATGGTTGTTTTGTTGCAGAGTTAGGATGGGATAGATCTTTTTGCTGAGAGAAGAGCAGTTGATCAGGAAGGTATGCTAAACCCACTGTCATTGTAAAACGAGTCTGTACTGAGGCGTATCACATGCAAATAACAGTATACAATTGAACAACAAGCAGAGTCTTTCCTTCTATCTTTGCGACCCCTCCAGGGCTCCAACTGCCACCAGCAACCAAGAAAAAGAACCCTGAAGATGATCAGCTGCCTACAAATTATTCTTGCAGCCTCGACAATGACAACGGATATCTCAAACAGGACCAAATGAATCAGACAGATTAGCATCAATCAAACTCCCTTCAATACCCAAACACATGGTCTCCAAGTAAAAACCTCTCAAACAGAGACCAAAATAAACAGGCTGATCCCTCGGCTTGGTATGAAAAAAGCCCAAGCCAAACCAGCGCACGCTACAGCAGCCCAGCTGTCCTAAAGACCACCGCACGTCACGCCCAGCATCCAGCCCCCCCCCCTAAAACCCTGCACACTCACGCCAGCAGAGCCGCCAGACACCACAGCAGACTGCAAATCCATAGGAGGCACTGCATAAGCAGATGATGACAGCAGGCAGCGCCGCTCAGAAGCACTTGCACCCCCAGGAGTAGACTGCAGCAAAGAAGATGCACTATGTCAAGGAGTGACAGCCCCCAGACTTGCGCTCCTCTGAACCTCCAAGGTTGAAATTTCTCCCCTGCTGAACTCCTCCAGGGCCTGGATCACTGACGCCACCAAGCTTGTGCAGGAAGTATAGCCATCTCCACACAGGTCCAGCACTGCTGTACAACCACAGGGCCCCACACTTCTGCCAGAGGCCTCCTCAATGTGGCCAGAGTCAAGCTCCACTCACTCCTCACGACTTTCCCCACCCAACATAGTAAACCTTGACTTTAATGTGGGGGCTGAGGCCGTGCTTCATTTATACAACATTCTCTGTTTTCTGCCCTACTGACTTACCAGCTCCTCCCTCTGTGATGTCTGGTTTGGAAAAGCAGACTGATGATTTTCCCACCACATTATTTTCAGGCCATGAGTTCTCCAGTGGTTACAGTAGCTCCGAGGCTTGCAGAGACTGCATTTGCAATAACAATGGGCAACTTAGTTTTTTTAGACCCGGCTGGTCTAGGCAGCAAAAGCGTGTGGGCTCTACCAAGCCCACACGCCTGCCCATGCTCCCCTAACTGTACTGACTGATTGGAATTGGTAAGAGAGATGTTGAGGAAAGACATTGTATGGGGAAAATAGTCAGATCCCGTTGGAGATGCTAATGTAGCCGGGCCAATGAAGGTGAGTGGTACAGTTGAAGGGTTGATAACCAGTGTGTACTATTGTGAGTGGCTAGCTTTTGGACTTGGGAGTAGGACTTGGGAGTAGGACTTGGGAGTAGGACATGGGAGTAGGACTTGGGAGTAGGACTTGGGAGTAGGACTTGGGAGTAGGACTTGGGAGTGGAACTTAGGAGTGGAACTTAAGAGTGGGACTTAGGAGTGGGACTTAGGAGTGGGACTTAGGAGTGGGACTTAGGAGTGGGACTTGGAAGTGGGACTTGGAAGTGGGACTTGGAAGTGGGACTTGGAAGTGGGACTTGGAAGTGGGACTTAGTAGCGGGATTTAGGAGTGGGACTTAGGAGTAGGACTTAGGAGTATGGAATTAAGAGCACAGGCAGACAGAGCAGATTTCCGAAAAGAAGAAAGCATACTGCAAGGAAAAATATGAAAATGCAATAAATAATCTGACTAACCTTGAAGGATTCCTGAGGCCAATAGGGAGGATACTGGAGTCGTAATTTACAATTAAATGAATACCAAATCATGGAAAGAAACCAAGGGACACTTGAAGGTCAAATAAACCAAGCTGAACTCTAAACATAAAGTGCAGGCATTTTAACACAAGCAAAAATAAAGCTTTAACCAATAGTAGGTAAATCAAAATATATTGGGGTGGATGGATGATTATTCATTTTATAGATCATTAACTCTATATTTTAGTATTTTATTATTTTTTCTTGCTTGGGCTCTACTATTTTCCTCTGCCCTTTTCTCATGGTGATAAATTTTGCATTGGTTATTTTTATTATATGCATCGAGGTTGGTTGAGACAAGGTGACCCAGGGAGAGGTACTCGTGAGATCCGCGGGACTCGGGGACCCGGGGTTTCGGGAACCCGTGGGAATTGGGAGACCAGGTGGATTTGGGGTGGTCCACTTGGATCTTTCTGGGGCTCTTTGGGACACCCTTCAGACCCTTTGGGAGCCTTTTGAGAAACTGTGGGACCCTATAGAGGCCCCTCTGAATCATGGAACCTCTGCTCCCCCCTTGCAGCGCTGGAAAACCCACTCACAGAAAAACGTTTATGTGAGATGCTTGAGTTGAACAATTAATCATTACAGTCCGCGGATTGCTGGCGCAAGGGGCCAGGGTCGCGTCGAGGCTAGTTGAGGTGCGTCGAGATCAGTCGAAACATGTTGAGGCGAGTCGAATTGGACGCGACGAGCCGAAACTGGCCAAAATGATTCGAGACAAGCCAAGATGAGCTGAGACGAGGGGTCTCGGGGGACTCTGAGAGCTCGGGAAGATCCGGGGGACATGGGTCACAATATTATAACGCTGGAGTATTTCTGCGGGAGTTCGTATTGGTGGTTTTGTGAGTGGGTATTTTTCCTTCAGTCTGTGCTTGCTGCGCGTGCACGAACCATACACAGTTTCTGGGGTTTACCTGGATTGCGCAGCTATAAAACCTTGTGTCGCATTGCGGTTGGAGTCAATCTAATCCGTGAAGCCATAGACCTTGTACCAATTCTTGGAGTTCTAAGTGGTTGGAGGCGGGGATTTGTTTTGTCTGAGTCTTCATCTTGCCTGACTAAATAAAGTGTACTTGAAATCAAATAGACCGCGTAGCTGGAAACATTGTGTTGCGTTGCTGTCGGAGCTGGCTTAGTCCGAGTAGCCATGTACCTTGTACCAATTTCGACGATACTATCTGTGCGCACTGGCGTATGGACATATACATGACGTTCTGAGGGGTTGGAGGCAAGGATTCGTTTTGATCCATCTGAGTCTTTATCTTACCTAAATGAATAAATTGTATTTAAACAACTAAACCGCGTAGCTGTAAATATTGTGTTGCGTTGCTGTCGAAGCTGAATTTGCCCGTGTAGCCACTGACCTTGTATTAATCTTGACAATGCTACCTGTACGCACTAGGGTGCGTATATATACTCTTCAAGTTCAAAAGGATTGGAAGCGGAGGTCCGTTTTGTGTAAGCGTTTTTTCTTTTGCGCACCAGCGTGCGTCTGACATTGCTAAAATTTTCACTTTCTTTCTAGATTAAAAGAGTTGTTTTGTTTTTTCCTCGCACACTTAGGCGTGCAAGCCTATTGGAATCAATGATCATGAAGCCCTACGGGGGAGCCTATTATGACTTACGTTAAGGCTCTGGTGAAAATGATTCCCAAATAAAATCAAAATATAACAAGGCAATTATCTCTCACCAGCAATTGAATTTAAGAAAATGTGAAGTTCCCTCAAAGGAACATTGAAAAGAACAGGCACTCTTTCATAGGCAAATCTAGGTTACGTGGTTGAACAAACCATGCCATAGCAGCTTTAAACTAAGCATAAAATAGATATTGAGAAAAATGAATAAAATATAAATAAATCATCATCAAAATCAAAGAAGCGCATCGAGCAGATCCACTGGATGAAATTTCTATGCTTCAAACATTTATTAATAAGGTTTTTACAAAAGCCAATCAAAAAAAATTACATAAGATAATAATTAATCATTTGAAAAGTTTTAAAGATATTACATATCATTCGAGTCTCATGCATTTAGGTCCATACTGGTGATATTAATTATTTGCCTTCAATGGATCTGTGGTTACATAAATATGAGGAATAATCACAAGCATATAATAAACAAACAAATGAAGAAAAAATATGAAAATTTATGGTAATACTTACAATTGAAGGTTTCTATATGGGGAACAACCATCGGCTAATATAACACAACTCACCCAGGCAGCAGCTTCAATTAATCTGAGTTGAAATGTTAATGATAGTAAGTGGGTTCTGCAACCAATCCCTTTGTTAATACTGGCAAGCAATGATTGAATAATTTACTTCCTGCAACAAGCAGAAAAACAAATTAATTGAAGTGCATGATAAGCAAATAAAATGATGAATGGAAGCATTGGAAGGGAAGGATTGTGCTGCAAAACAACAACCACTGCCCAGGTAACAAGGCTACATAGTGATGCTCTGGACCAAGGCCAGGCCTGGTGTCCTGTTGGGTGCTGGTTCACTTTCCTATAGATGTTCAGAGGTCTATTTCCAGTAAGCAACACTAAGCTGTCTTAACTTTTGGCTACCTACAAAGACACTCACTACACTTCACCATTTGCTAATAACTCGCACCGTACGTATATAGAGGTCAAATTGGAAAAGTTTTTTATCACAACTTTTAAATGACCGTGTTTGCCGGTTTATAACATCAAAATCTTTATGATACACGTCTGCTCGCTACCGCCGTCGATCAGGTCCCAGAAGCATTTATGTCTGGTTGAGGAAATAAAAAACATACGGATGCAAACGAAATGCTAACATAAAAGCCTGCAGACGAATAGAATTCGGGAAAGACAGCATGGGGCACTTTGCTGATTGTTCTTCACATTCACGCGCGTCACCCAACGCTTCAAAATCGAGTTGCCTTATTTTAAAAGCGTTTTGACTTATGAATTTAGCGTTCGCTTGCGTCACACAACTCATGAAATTGTGTCTGGTTATGCCGAACTCAAAATTAAAGGTTCATCTGCATTGATGTGAGGTGAACTTGAAACAGCGAAGATGTAACGTGATCATTAAACAGTTTAATCATGGATGAAAGAAGTAAAAAGCAAGGTTTGTGTCCAAATATTATTAGACAGTTGTTGTTATATATACGATGACGCACCAATCAGTATCACACGTTTTGTTTAGACCTCAATCGTGAAGTGCGTGAACTATGAATTTGTAAGACAAAACGCTTACTCCACAGACAATATACAGCAAAATTGGTTTGGGATGATACAATACAACGACTCGGCCCAAGTCCTGTTAGCCAGTGCAGCAACTCTGACAAGGTCTGTAAAGCTGACCAACATCAGGTCACCGCCGGGCGACACATTTGCCGAGAAAAATTTTAATAGTCATCTCTATGAGCGCAATAATATCACCGTGTCAAAGGCAGGTAGAGGAACTTATGGTTATCTAAGGCTAAGCTTCTCAACACTTTATAACCACATGCTTACAATTTTTTTATTACAAACGAGCACCGCATCAATCGAGCAAAATATAAACCTGATGAAATACTTAGTAAGATCGCAGAGAAATGTTATACACAGAAAAAGACTGTGGACCCGGAGATCCAAAATGCTTTGAAGGTGTACTAGAGTTTGAACCTTTCACCGCTTCATTCTGCTAGGCTAGTCTTAGTGCTAAACAGTCTGTTATTACTTTTTCAGATAGCGCTCTGTATAAAAAAAAGTATTGAAAAATATTTTAAGAAACATCAGTTTCTTGATTCGCATGTCTTGTACCAGACAAAGAAGAATTTAATCAATTTGTCGCATTCAAGACCAACAATTTGTCAGCTGATCTAAGTAATTTATCCATCACTTGGATGTGCAAATTTTATATATCGTTAGGAAGCCAAACTATAATATAGCAACAATCGCCTGTTTCTATGGAAGTAGACCAGCTCGGGCAGTTTGCGCTGAGTAAAAGTAATACTAGAACGTGTTCATACATGTAGAATGCCAAAATGATCTTCTTCAAAACGATAGTTATTCGTGCGCATTTCTTTATATGGTAATTATTAATACGCTCCAGAAAACATATTAGATTTTTTCCACGTTTTAAAAAACTGACATGTTATTAGATGGACCATATTCCACTAATATCAATTGCGAACAAAATTTCGATGTCGCGAAATCTAGTGCACCGTCAATGGCAAGCAGCATTGACCTAAACCTATCCTAATATTAACAGCGATCTAGCCACCTAGAGTAGCTTGTTTAGAAAAAGTATTTAAACACCCCACTACTGTATTGAAGAAAAACGAAACGTAGGTATTATGGTGATACATAAGGAAAGCGGTTAGAAATAGTTTTACTAAACTATTATTATCGTGAGAGAAAATGTTATATGAGTTTGGACTAATAAGTAAATATTGAAGTTGAAGATTTGATCATATTTGTAATGGAATTCCACAATTTGACACCTCTATAGATAATGGAGAATTTGAGATTTAGCTTTATTAAACCTTCTTATATGGTATGACTCTCGATTCCTCGTTGAGTGCGAATGAACATATGACTGGTGCTGTAAATGTTAGAGGACATGCCTATCATGGTTCAGATCAGATAAACAGTTTTATACAAATAGACTAGTATTTGGAAACTATAAAGATCAAAAATATTAGGGATATTCATCGATTTGAAATGAAATTCTTGTGTGTCCTGTATGAGAGAGGTTATTTATGCCTCTGCATGCATTCTTTTGTATGACTACCATTTCATATTACATTTTTATGGCTTGCAAACCAAGCTTCAATTCCATATAAGAAATAGGGTTAAACTGGTGAAAATTAAATAATTATGAGAACTTCTAGTGGAAGAAAATATTTTAATTTATACAGTATCCCTATTGTACTGATTAATTTAGGTGATGTATACTCTAATCTACATTTACTTGAAAGTCAGATGAAAGTCAAGATGCATGCCAAGAAACTTGATGCAATCCACTTCACTAATATTAGCGTTTCCCATTTTTAACAAGCAAATAAAACTAAATAAAAATATTTTATTCACGAGAAGACTTGTGGTATTCTGGGGTTTTACAAAGTATGCCTTAAAATACGCCTTGAGTATATGATATCATATTATCGAGTAACAAATCAGTACCACATCGAAGTCCCTGCAACAGATGAAAAAATTTCAGAGGTAATAATTTTTGGGTATGTTTCCTGCCTCTTTCGTGTAAATGGTCCGGATGTATCTACTTTTCGCTATGTCTTAGAGGTGTTTGAATTATACCTGTGTTACAAATCAAAAATGCGTTCAAGTAACAACAATTGTGCTGAATCTGAGTTAAACAATGCAAACTCATGACAAGCAAATAAAAACAGGATCTGCAATACCGAACCAGTGACAACATAACTATACAACAACATTTATATGTAAACAT
>SDVV010017951.1:0-13873 GCA_016164225.1 Gammarus roeselii
CACCACACCAAGGTCCCTGTGGGATTGAACAAACTTCAATGGAATCCCATTCAAGAAGTACTGAGCCAGCGGATTCTCATCAGTCCACTCGGCAAACCCACGAGCAAACCTCAACACCACACACTTCTCCGAGTTCAGCCTCAAGTTCCAAGACAAGGCAACCGCGCCAACTGTATCCAAATCCGACTGCAGACTTGACACACCAGCAACCGCAGACTCCTTCACCCTCTTGTACCAAAGGTACAGCTTGTAGTCGTCAGCAAATGCCTTAAAAGAACATAGCACTCCAGAATCAAACAAATTGATTGGCAACTCTCAGCATGGCTTTAGACACAACCGTTCTTGTCTTACGAATCTGCTACTCTTTTTCAGAAATATAATCAAAATCCACGACACAAATGTTGGCTTACGGATAGACAGCTGCGAGTTGTACTCAACGGAGCTTCCTCCACCTGGAGAAATGTTACAAGCAGCATGCCTCAAGGATCCATGTAAGAACTAGTTCTCTTTATAATATTCATTATTGATCTCCATAGCAACGTACTCTCGATCATTAGCAAGTTTGCAGACGATACTAAGAACGGAGGAAAAGTGCAAACTAAACTAGAGTGTCAGCAGACCCAACTAGACTTGAATAAAATTGTTGATTTGTGAGCGTGGTTCCCTTGTGTGTTCCCCCCCCTTGACTGGAAATGGGGTGGGGTGAGCTGGGGGTCTGGGGATGTTCAGGTATTCACCTAATGGCTAACTCATGGCCTGTTGTCTGCAGGTTCATCTTCAGTATCCTTTGCGTTTAAACCCACTTCTGAGTCAGCCTAGCTGATCAGGAACCATCTCCAGTCAGTGAAAAGGGTAAGAGAGTGCCAAGGTGGATCCTCCACTATCTTAGGTCATGGGGTGAGTGCTGCACATGTCTGTGATGTTGCCTGGAAGTAAGAGACCTGTTCCAGCACTCCTCTGCGTTTGCCAGACCTGGAATTGAACCCAGAGGACACCCAAGAGATGGGTGGCTATTTTTAGCCAGTGAAGCCAGTAGGTGTGCTGCGGTACAGTCAGACAGATACCCAGGAGTGGAAAAGCCTGAACGGGTGCCAGCCAGAGAGCAGAATGCCTGAGGTGCCCAGTTTTATTCTATAGCCCAGGTGAGCCTGGCTCCAGCAGTCATAACCCAGGTTGGTGTGCGCAAAGTTGGTGTTGGCTTGGCAGGCTCCATGACCTTGCCACTTGAACAGCTTGGGTGGGCATTTTGCCGTTATGAGGACTTATGTGCAAAGTTATGCACATAAGTCCTCATAACCCCAAACAGGAATATTCAATGTCAGGAAAGAAACTCATTCCCATCACCAATGAGAGAGATTTAGGTGTCATCATTAGTAGACTTGAAAAGCAGCAAGCAATGTAACAATGCTGCCAAGAAAGGCAACAAAATGCTAGGTATGATATCCCCCGCTATCTCATGCAAAAAACCAACACGGTATGCTCTAGTTATTTAATGCATTTGTTAGACCGCATCTCAAGTATGCCGTTCAATTCTGGTCTCCATTCCTTAGAAAATATATTATTAAACTTGAGAAGGTTCAACGTAGAGCTACCAAACTCATCCTCTCGCTGCGGAATAAATCGTACAAAGACTGGCTTTGTGAACTCGATCTTTGATCAAGTATATGCAACTTTGTAGTTGATAAAGTTTACTTTGCAAGGATCACTATTTGAAGTAACTCTGATCCGCATTGGAAATTTCCAGTCTGGCAGTAGAGGAAAATGAGGACCTAGTGTGTTCAGAGGAGACAAATTCAGAGCCAATGGAAAAAATGACAAACCTGAGGTTCACAGGGAGGATGTGGATGTTGCTCTACTAGACCTCAAACCATTAAAACATGTACTAGTTTCTTTCAATTAAAAAAAAACTCCTGTAACTACTTTGTTGACACCCTCATGGAGGAAATAGGAAATCAGAGGGATGTTAAATTCTGAAAGGAGTGTCACTCAACAGCTTTAAAGTTTCAAATACTCAACAAGTTAGGTCACATTTAAACTCCCAGGCCAGACTGGAAATGTCCCATGCGGATTAGAGTTACTCCAAATAGTGATCATCACAGAGTTATGGAATATTCATCTACCATGGAGTTGCATATATATACTCAACAGCTCAGCCTGCAGAGTTTTGTATGAATGCAATTTATAACTCTGCGTAGTTGTAGAGTGTAAGGGGAGGAGGTGTATAAGCGTAGTTGTGGAGCAGAGGGACCCTCTCACTTCCGCTGCAGTCAAGATACTGAACCCAAAGAGACTAATACTCTAATGTGACTTCCATCTCATTTGCTTCCCTCTAACCATGTGTCCTTTTGTTATAGGTGACTTGTTGGTCTATGATAGAGGAGTCATCAAAAGCAGCTACTGTTGCTGCGCCATGTTAGCAAACTGTTGCTACTAGATAGCTGACCACCAGCTGGTCCAGCAGCGGAAGAGGGGCCCAAAGGTGAGCCTCAAATCTATAGGATTTATACTGAATGGTCATGGTTTTTAACTTGCTTGCCCACTAGTTGTTGTCTGGACAGTTTACTGTGCTGTAGAAAATGAGTAAAGTAAATTTCAGAGCAATGTGATGTGATTATTGTTTGAATACATAAATTTCAAAGACCTTGTGCTAACATTTGTCAAGCATTATAGTAAGGTTCATTCATGAGAACCATGGGCTTGATAGTTAAATATTGACTTTGGGGTTGATACTTTGCCTAGTGTGTCTCATTCTACTGCTACATCTTTGGATAGGAGTTTAAACAGCATAGAGGTGTAATGTAGCTTCATGTGTCTTTTGCTTTATGACTTTGTTGTTTGCAGGAAGCCCCAATCTCTGGCACCCAACCTTCACCCAAGTGTTCTTCACACTTTGCACAGTTGCCCATGTCCCCTGTGTTTTCTGATTGGCCCTGTTTGGTCACTTGATTCTAGAGAACTGTTTGGTTCTTACTAGCTTTATGATAAGGTGGTGATGTACAGTTAGTTTATTCACCTCAAGATGCCCAGGTCTGATGAATTTGGAGACTTTGTCCATGCGGGACATTTATATAGGGAGCTGTTGCTATGCCCCTATTACCACGCAGTTGAAGGTATTTAGAGTTTAAGTTAGATTATTAAACTATTGAAACTGTGGTACCCATTCTTTACATCAATGACTGAGGAGAGAGTATAAGTGAAGTTGACCAAGCATTGATGGCATCAGCAGTCAACAGCCCATAGTAGCAAGTTGGTTTGATTCGATGCGGTGGAGCTCAACGCGGTAGCCACGGTCCAATTTGGTCAAATCCGATTGCAGTAGTTCTAGGAGTAGAACCCTGAGATAGTTACTTGTTTATGCTAGTGGGAGCTCCTGCTCAACAGTAATATCTTGCCTCCAAGCCTTTCCCCACTATGGCATTGGGGAAATTAAAGTCCTATACCAAGCATGGTGCTTACAATGGAGTAGGACTACCTCATAGGTGTTTGCTGACTGGCAGTTTTTTCATTGCCTTTCCTGGAAGCACAAATTGCTCTCATCGGTGTCAGCATTACCACTTGTGCTATTAAATAGTTAGCAGAGGAAGGCCCACAACCTATTTCAAGAGTGATACTTGTAGCTTACTTGTCAAGCCTTTGAGCCAGTTAGTCCGCAGGTGTAGAAGCATCATAATTCATTGTTGATGAGCCAGAAAGCAAACCTTTCACTGTTGGCATGCAAAGCTATAGTAACATTTCCGATAATATCCACCAAAACACATTCTAATCTGCTTTGCTCATAGTTAAGGCAGGTTTTGCTTTTGTTATTGTTTTTCGATACTACATAAATAGCTGTGATCCGGTTACAAGTAGGTGGTATTGTTTTTGTTTGTAGTTAGTGGAAGCAGTCATACAGCAGTAGTAGTGGTCATACAGTCACTCAGTTATATCAGATTAGGAAAGCAGTTTTCAACTGTTGAGTAGGTCTGTAGTTTAATTGAAATCCATTACTGCTCAGTTGGAGGGATAATTTAGGCAGCTGCATTTACCATTATAGGAAGGGTTGTTAATAGCAATAGTATAGTAGGAGCTGCACCAAAACCATAGTGTTATCATGGTTAGGAAGGCAGGAGTGGCCTTGTGCACCTATTGGTTGGTCTGATATGTTGTTCCTATTTTAGGGTAATTACATCAGACCAGATTGCACAATTGAGCACGGGGTTGAGAACATTACGTGCGTTTTCATTGATGAATATTAAGAACCAAACCAGCCGTGCGCCTCAAAGGCTGAGATCGGCACATCACCTTTGCGTGCGCTCGCAGAGTATGTTTGTAGAGTTACATGCGCCACTGTCTGAGACACTGACATATATAAACAAAACGGTGAGCTAGAGGCGCGAGCGCCGCGAAACAGACTGCAGAATTACATGTGTGTAGAGTTTGAGATGATCGCACATAGACCTAAGCGTCTTTCACCAACCAGGCGTCATACTAAACAGAATGTAATATTCAGATGATACTCCTTCTTATGGTAGTTATAAATTATAACTAACAATACCTGTCAGTTCTTATTAAAAATTGCCATTACTATCAGTGCTTAATTTTGCACTTCCACTCCGCTGCCTTCTCCATGAATGTTGCAACAAACTTGTTTACATAACGTGTGTGACATTGGTGTTCGTTTTCATCTATTGCCAAAATGCAGTAATGTTAAATTGTCGTTCAAACCATGCTGGGCGTAATTCAATATTACAGTTTAGCTATTGTTGCATTCATACCAAACCCTGATGCGCTTCGTCTTGATCGATATTGCCTGTTTTATTGTGAATCGTCAATTTTTTATTCTCCTGACAAAAGAATGCGATATTGGTTTTTGTTCGTTTCTCTCAGTAACCAATGACGATCCGGACTGTTCGGTCACAGAAATTAGCAGTTCTTCAATGATGGTGATGCGCAGTGGTTAGAAGTACGTCTCGGTGTCAGCTTGAATTAATATGCTATGGAGGAAAATGCGTGCATGAAATTTTAGCACAACAAATATTTTTGAAAAATTGTTCATGTGCGATGTACTGTCTTGGTATGCGATATTTTGAAAGGTGTCTTCACGTGCGCTTCATCTCAAGATTTCACCTGCGCATCACATATTTCTTATCAATGTTTGCGTGCGCTGTCTGCCAAATTGTGCAAACTGGACATCAGATAGATAATTCCATAATTGCATATTATTCAATAAATATCATCCACTATACAATCATAGGGTCTAGCATTTGTTTTAGTGGTTTGGTCTTGTGTGCAGTAATTAGGACATTGCAAATACAGAACAAATCCCTGATGATCAGAGAGCAATGCAAATACAGATCAAATTTATGTTGATCACAAATAATATTATTATGATGTACACAATCCATATCCCATAGCAATTCTATTGAGAGGTTCCAGGACAGCTGCAAGCTGTAGGTAGAGGTTCCAGGTAGGTCCTGATAGGAATATATCATGTATGACAACTGTGACGGTTGCACAGACGTGTTATGTTGCCTGCAGCTTGACATATTTGCTGGCTACGTTTTAAGCATATTGTTGGAGCCTTGCCTTCCCAGCCTAACCTAACTTAGTGGTACATGTTTCGCGAGGCAAATGTATGTCTCTAACCCGCGGGGCAAACATACGTAATTGTTGGGTACATATTAATAACTTGCAGTGCAAATATAAAATTCTAACAGGCCAACCTGTCATTCATATTTTTGTCCCCAAACCTTAACCACTCTATTGCTCCATGACATCCACTGAACGTGCGTGAAGCAGCATCCATTCCTAGCTCAAGCAAGCAACGTAACTATGGTGAGCGTGTGTCTTAGGAATAAGGGAGACATTGTCTCCTCCACTTCAAAGTTTTGAGAGTGGTTAACTAGCAAATGTTGTTACTGGGGAACATAATGTAATTGTTTACAGCCCAAACCATCTCTGTCTCTGCTTCACTATAATTTTTTACTTCCAAATTGTTCATGAATGAATTAACAATTGTTTCCTGTTTTTATTCACTTGACTTATCATCATTTCTGTTCTTTTCAGAGCCTTTGCCCATTCATCAATCTAGTCATTATTTTAGTGTGAACTGAATCATATTTATGTTCTACCAGAACCTTGATGCAGTTTACTTAAGCATAACATCTAGTAACTACCCGATCATGCCCATTGAACTGGTTGTCCTAGCATCTAATTGATACGTCTGAACGGTGAGAAATTTACCCAAACTTGTAGTCAGCGTCTCTTAATCTGTGAAGAATTGATTAATGTTATGCTAATGTTTTGGATATTGTGAAAGATATTTAAATGTACATAGATGTAGACCAGGAATTGTGAAACTTATAAATTTACGTGTCTCAGTCAGAAATCTCAGTCAGAAACCTCAGTCAGAAACCTCAGTCAGAAACCTCAGTCAGAAACCTCAGTCAGAAACCTCAGTCAGTAACCTCAGTCAGTAACCTCAGTCAGTAACCTCAGTCAGTAACCTCAGTCAGTAACCTCAGTCAGTAACCTCAGTCAGAAACCTCAGTCAGAAACCACAGTCGGAAACCTCAGTCAGTAATCTCAGCCAGTAATCTCAGCCAGTAATCTCAGCCAGTAACCTCAGTAACCTACATTCTTGACTAACTTCATTCAATTGTTAATCACCAAGCTCAATCTACTGAATTAGCTAAGGCAAACGTTCACCAAATAAAGTTCAGTTCTGGCTTGGTTTAAGTGGACAATGAGTTTATCCCACCTGCGTATGAAATTGCACCACAGATGCTAACCAAAGTAGCCTCTCCAATAAATTTTTCAACTTGACTTCTGATTTTTTTTTCTGATACTGATGAGTCTTTTTTGTCAGGGAGTGAATCTGGAGATGTAATTGGTTCTGATGCTGTCTCTGATTTGATGTTTTTCACCAGTGTTGAGAGTGTGAGCACTGATCCACCTTTCCTAGGATTTGGAACCAGAAATAATTGTGAGGTACCGCTCATTTATAAAAAAGACCCAACCACAAATAATAACTGTTGTGCTGGTTGTAAATTTGAAGCTATAAGAGATTTCATCAGAGTCTTGGAGTTGAGTGCAGAAGTGTTAACATCAGATTCTTCCAATCCAATCCAATTCTCCCTTTCAGCACCCTGTCTTCCCCTCGAAACAGCTGATCACCTGCCTGTCCATGCTTTCCCCCCATTTCACACCTAATCCCCTTCAGCATTCAGCCTCATTAATCCTGCCTCATCTCATTGTCTCCCAAGTTTTCATAGTAAATCATTTAATTGCTTATATTCTTTCATTGTCCTTCATTCTTCCACTTATAATAGAGCCATACTACAGCACTACAGACAAAGGGCAACGCGTTTGTCCGACCCGCGTGAACCTTGGTCAATGCCAACAGTTACACTGGCATCTCCTCACATTAGCCAGCACAGTAGAGGAACTAGCCGACTTTTCATTTGAAATCCGATATACCGCAGGACATCTCAATAGTGCAGCTGATGCTTTGTCACGGCTTGCTGAAGGCATTATATATGCCAAGAACCAATTCGAACACATCTGCTGTGCTACCCAAGGGTCTTGTGATAGATGGTCATCCTGCACCTGGAGGAGGTGATTATTTATCAGCCTCCACCAAACATTGTCTAGAATATGTGACAGCCCCAGCTTACCTAAAAATATCTTTCTATTGCGTCAGCAACTTGTTGATGAATTACTGGACCATCATGAGCGGTATAAACTTAAATTAGACCGATTATCTAGGAAGGAATTTAGATTGATGCATCTTGAGGGACAGGTTCCATCTTTGGATGTTCTCCTTGCTGTTAGTCACCTTTATAAAGTCAAAATTTGTGTTTATTTTTGGACCTCTCAGCCAGTTGTGTATCAAGTTGCCAACTTTAAGAAAATTATTCATTTGCAATGCATGGGAGGTATCCATTTTAATCCTCTTATTGAAGTTCGAAATTACTCTCCTCTTGCAGTCAACCTCTTAGACATAGTTGATGTGTGCATTTCACCTGAACCAGTTCCATCTGCAGTTGTGGGATTTGCAACGACTGATGCCAGTGACAGTGATGATGAAGATAGCTATCATTTGGAGGGTCTTGAAAGAAGACTCTTGTAAGCACAAAGATGGTCCTCAGCCCCTAGTCATTATTTTAATTTCTGGCAAGTTTTTTTTATTCTGTGTTGGATACGGGACGGGGGCTAAGATAAGTCTCATTTCACGGGATGTATAAAATCTCCCTAATAACTCTGACTTTTCAATTACTAATGAACACCATTGTAACATTATAGGTTTAACTGGCTTTGGAAGTCGCATCACCCAAACAGCTAGACTTTCTTTTAAAATTGGTAATTATGAAATTCCCAAGCCATATAAATTTGCAGTAGTAGAATCAGTTGTCATGCCACATTGTTTTCTTCTTGGACTGGATTTCTTGACTGACCATGACTTTTCCATTGACCTTCACCATCATGTTTGCAAGCAAAATCAACAAGTAATTGCCAGTCTCTCTTCTAGAGACCTGCTAACGGAATTTAAGGAGTCAATCCTTTTGGTATCTTTCAATCAAAATTCAGAATCTCACCAATTGGCTGCTTCCTTAATAAGCAATGATATCAGATTTGAAATAGCAGGCCAGTCAAATACGCTTACTGGATTATCATTATTATCTGATGAAATTATCAAAGCCATTCAAACCAGAGATCCAGTCTTGAAATGCGTGAAAAGCCTGATAAAGCAGGCCATACATACAAAGCAATGGTCTTGTCAGGTTGCCTCATTTGTCAAGCATTCGCCTAAATTGTCCATTGTGAATGATATGCTTGTGTATTCAAATCCGGCCCCTGTAATAGTCTTGTCATTTAAAATTCTCCTTGAACTTGTTATGATGCTCCATTTTAATTTTGCACATGTTGGTAGAGACAAAATTCTGGACCTTCTTTCCAACCTTGGATGACATCCATCTAAGTACCAAATTGTCAGCAATGTAAGCACAACTTGCCCTCATTGTCAGCAATTCAAAATTTCTTCCACTCTTATCATCCCTCCAACTCTCAAAATTTCATCAAGCTATCCTTTTGAATTGGTTGCTGCTGATTTGGTTTCACTTCCTAATACTCCTAAAGGATTCATTGGATGCTTGGTCATTGTTGACCATTTCTCAAAATGGGTGGCAGCTGTTCCCATAAAAAACAAAGAGTGCCACTGTTGTTGATGCTTTGAAATTTCAGATCTTTCCTTTCTTACCTAAAGTCCCGACAAAATTACTGACGGACAATGGTCCAGAATTTATCTCGACAAAATTTTTCACATTTCTTGACAGTGTGGGGGTCACGCATCAGTTGACAACTACATATCATCATGCCAGTAATGGCGCATGCGAGCGTGTGAATAGGACCATCCAAGGGTTCTTGAAGAGCTTATCTCTGAAAACGAATGATTGGCATGATCATCTGCCACGTTCAGTGATAACGTATAATAACACTTTTCATTCAGAGCTTTCTATGTCACCATCAAAATTTTTACTGTCTAAATCGCACGATGTATCTCAAAACTTACCATTAGTCAGAACTGAATTAGAGAAGAGGTGGAAGGATGGACACCCTAAATTTTCACCATTTTCCATTGGTCAAACAGTGTTGATGAAAATCCATAAACCAGGGAATTTGAACATCCATAAATTCACAGCTAATTACAAAGGTCCATTTGAAATAACTAAAGTCAATAGCAATGGGGTAACCTATGAACTTTCTGACCCTCTATCCAGTTCAGTCATTAGAGCGCACCATAGTGATTTACATGTGTATAAGATGCCACCTAGCTACATCTCTCAGAACCCTTACTTCCAGTCAATGAACTCTGTCAAAATTGATTTCCCCAACATTGACCTAGATGCTAACCAAAGTAGCCTCTCCGATACATTTTTCAACTTGACTTCTGATTTTTTTCTGATACTGATGAGTCTTCTTTGTCAGGGAGTGAATCTGGAGATGTAATTGGTCCTGATGCTGTCTCTGATTTGATGTTTTTCTCCAGTGTTGAGAGTGTGACCACTGATTCACCTTTCCTAGGATTTGGAACCAAAAATAATTGTGAGGTACTGCTCTTTTTATAAAAAAGACCCAACCACAAATAATAACTGTTGTGCTGGTTGTAAATTTGAAGCTAAAAGAGATTTCATCAGAGTCTTGGAGTCGAGTGCAGAAGTGTTAACATCAGATTCTTCCAATCTGAAAATTTCCTTGCCTAATGAATTTGAATTTAATTTAACTACAGATAATTTAGTTAATTCTGGTGTAGAACAGCCCTCACATCCTTCTGACATTCAACCAGTCACTTCATTTGTTTTGGTCCCTGAACCTATAAATATATTACCAGTTTACTCCATTGCCTGCTCTACCCTATCCCCCAACACTTCTTGATTGGAATCTAGACATCTTGGAAATGTCCTCTATTGAAGCACCCTCCATTTCCCTTCCCCCTGATGACTTCTGTGATGGCAAACCTCCAGAGAGGGTATCTTATTCATCTTGCTGTGACCCTAATGTGTTTTTTTTTATTGGTAATGTTGAGGATAACAGACAGTCCTCTGATATTGGGTTTAAAAACTTGGATACATCAGATGATGCAATTTTTAGAGATTTGCTACACCTTTCAATGATTGATGAACCTGAGGAAATTCCAGAGCCTGAGTACCAGCCTGAATCAGTAACTTCTCATGTAAACTCACAGATTCATGTCGTTGAACAGTCTTCAGAATCTCCAAATCCATGCAGTTTCAGAATTGGAAGTTTATATTGATGAAGCATATTCTTTTGGTGGTTTTTCAGTTCCTACTACAGTAAATAGCAGGCTGGAAAAATTAAATAATATTAGGAAAAATTTAATGCACACAATTTTGGGCAACTCAGGTGCTGGTTCGTCTGGTTCAGGTGATGATGTGCAAACTAAAAGACCTCAGACACGATCTAAAGGACCAGTCTTGGCATTACCTAATGTCCAACCCAAAATATTAGAAAGATTATTTCATAGAAAGTGATGACATTTATTGGTTAGCGATGTTTATTAATTAATCATTGTGTTTAATTGCAAAATATTCACTACTTGTCTTTTATACTTGCATTTGTCTCAGGGTCTTAGAACTGAAGAAACATACATTGTTTTCTATGTCTGAGAATGTTGACAGGTGCTTGTGGCTTGATTTTTTTTTTTTGATGTCTGCAATACACACTGAAAAAATTGATAGGGTTTATTGATACCAGATGTGGTTTGAGAGAGACTGCAGAGCTGGTGGGGGGGAGATGAGATGACATTTAAATAGCTTTATTTTTTTGCTTTCAAACTTCAATTACTATTTCATTGCATAAATTCTAACTTAACCACTAGTTGTGGATGTAGAACATGTCAGTGTTTGATAAGCCTATAGTCATCTCAAATATCCCATTGTGTCAATTGGTGCAGGTTGTTCTGCTGATTGGTTCTTGTAACAGTTATTTTTTTCTTATTTCAATTTCTAATGAGTAATTACCAACTTGTGATGTGATAAATGTTACTATGTCTTAACGACTATACATTGCAAGTACAGAACAGATCATGCAACTAAGAACAACCATTGCGAGTATTGAGCAGATCAAACAGAGTTACCATGCATGTGTATTTTGAAAATAGCATGGTAAATACTATGAAATATTGGTTTGCTTGGCACATACAAAAGTATTGGCAAAGTTTTTCAACAGAGATGGCTTGTGCTGGTGGGGGGTATGTTACCGGGGAACAATGTAATTGTTTACAGCCCAAACCATCTCTGTCGCTGCTTCACTATAATTTTTCACTTCCAAATTGTTCATGAATGAATTGACAATTGTCTCCTGTTTTTATTCACTTGACTTATTATTTTTGTTCTTTTCAGAGCCTTTGCCCATTCATTATATTTGACAGTATTTTTGTGAGCCCAGACTTTTTCAGAATAATACCAGCCACTCCTCAGTGAGGGAACTCTCTCACCTAGGTAAGTGCATAGCTGAAGTTTTATGCTTTGCTTGCTCATGGTGGGTAATGTTCGGTTTATTAGATGAGTCTTGAATTTCTGTCATTCATTCATTTATTTTATTATCAAATTAATTTCGATGTGAGCATAGATCCATTAACTTCAATATTCATTTACATTGTTGATTAAACCATCAGTGATGACCTCATTATTTGTAGCTTTATTTTACTGTCAAGTATTCAGTACTTCATTTATGGATCTATGAGATATTCAGCTCAGCTCACTATTTTATGTCATTTGCATATGATCATCATTATTGATTATTTGCTATTCATTTGATTTGTTCAAATTATTATCTGCTACCTTAATTCACTAGCATTTCCTTACAACAAGTTACCACTTGCAGTTTGCTACTGTTTGCTATGATTATTTCCACAGATATTTTGTGCATTTGTTGCATTTTCTCAAGTTCCTTTGCTTCCCCATTTGCTTTACTTGTCGGCATGCACCTGCATGTTGGGTTGCATATTGGAAACTTTAATCCATAGTGCTATCCACCCAGTCTTGCTTCATTGTAAAGTTATTTCATCATGATTAATTTTCCAGTCATCCACTTTGCTAGGAACTTAGAAGTTCCGATAGCTGAGGCCACATGGGAGTTCCTAACTCCAAAAATTATGTAAATACTGTGTATATCATCTGTAACCTCATTCATACCTGCTTACCAGGTAATGTAAGGCTTCTGGTGTCTGGTCTGCTTGCCTATATCTAAGAATGTGTTAAAACTACCCCAATGGTTTCCTCTGGAAAAAATTGACAGGTCAGTTATTCACATATTCATGATTCCCTTTATATTCTCCCTTTCAGCACCCTGTCTTCCACTTGAAACAGCTGATCACCTGCCTGTCCATGCTTTCCTCCCATTTCATACCTAATCCCCTTCAGCATTCAGCCTCAACAATCCTGCCTCATCTCATTGTCTCCCAAGCTTTCATAGTACATAATTTAATTGCTTATATTCTTTCATTGTCCTTCATTCTTCCACTTATAATAGAGCCATACTACAGCAATAGAGACAAAAGGCAACGTGTTTGTCCGACCTGCGTGAACCTTGGTCAACGCCAACGGTTACAATGTCACAAAATTCAGATCCTTGTGGCAAAGTTTAGCGGTAGGACAAATTTAAGCGGAAATGATGCGTAAAGTCAGTATAGTTAAAGAATGAAGGCATTAATTTCAATGATATACGATGAAGTTTTTGACAAAACCCTTGTGGAGTTGTAAGCAAACCATTTGCCAAGTTACGCGTATGTATCATATATGTACTTTTTCCACCCTGGCCTCCAGGGAACACTGATAGAACACTAGTTAAAACAGAGTAAACTATAATGAAACTCAAAGTAGCAGGGAGGTACAGAGGAGACCTAGTATTCCTGAATGTGTTTCAGGACCCACTTGTTTGCTAGTAGCTAATCATGAACAATTCAGCAATTTGATACTACCTACTTTACCTTTGTTATACAATGTTTACAGTTCACAAGTGTTTAGAAGTGTAGGACAACAACAGGGCTTTTGGCCCAAACAAGGTTGCCTTTGGTCCTGGATAGCAATAGGATTAGTACTGAAATAGAAGGTCTTAGTGCACTTCATGTGCCATTTCTGTACATGTACCTTTTTCCTGGAGTCCTTTTTAGGAAAAACACTAGTTGTATTTAATTTTCTTCAAGTGTTCCTTGATAGGTAGGACATTCACAATCATTTCTTTGCATGGCAAAAATATTGAAATATTCCAGAAATAGTTATGGAAAATTTCCAAGCAAATTTCTGCCCAAAATAAAACATTTCACCCCCTCTTCAGTACAAATGCATGTGTATTACCAAAAAATGTGTAGCTT
>SDVV010017952.1:0-10815 GCA_016164225.1 Gammarus roeselii
TCACGAGTATTGTACTCACTGGTGTAGCCGTACCACATGCACGTAGTTGACCCGTAACTGCACGCACTCACGAGTATTGTGCTCACTAGTGTAACCGTCCCACATGCACGTAGCTGACCCGTAACCGCACGCACTCACGAGTATTTTGCTCACAAGTGTAGCCGTACCACATGCACGTGGTTAACCCGTAACTGCACGCACTCACGAGTATTGTGCTCACAAGTGTAGCCGTCCCACATGCACGTGGTTAGCCCGTAACTGCACGCACTCACGAGTATTGTGCTCACTAGTGTAGCCGTCTCCCATGCGCGTAAAGAAGCTTGTGTCATTTCCCATAGAATCACTCTCGGCCTCCACTCTGATCCAATCAGGTGGCGGGAAAAAATGAACAAATCCCCGCATTGTGTCGCCACACTTCCCATGGCTCTGTTTCGCCCGCTTCGTGAAGTCACTTTTCCTGGAAGAGTCTGCTGTGGCGAAAGGACTATATATATTTTCCAGTTGAGGGTGGTGCATGTTTTAGCCGCCAGACGGACGTTGAAGGAGTCGCTAATGAGGCTTTCAGCGCCGCCAATCATCGCGTCAAATGCACTCAATGACGACTGTGGCTACGACCTGTTACGCATTGCAGGCTTGCGTCACACTGCCGGGGCAACGAGGGACGTCAGAGAGGGACCCTTTTGCCTCTGCATTCAGTGACACTGGAACAATTGTTGACGGTACTACAGCAGTAACGGCCTCAGCGTTACTGACAACTATATCTTAAAATATACGACATTCTCACGAAAAGACAGATTGCAATGCAAAATACGATAAAATAACTTCTTGAAAACGAATTTGGTTCAATACAGTCCCATTTACCTGAAACATCTCATCTGCCTTGTGTATTAATGAGAGAAAATCATAGTGTCAGGTAGATAAACCTGCAATAGAGCACATTTAGCAGCTGGTATGTAATTATTTTTTGTAAACTCTATTACGAACTGATTACTCTAGCTGGCGTTACACTGGATGATGCGAACAGTAGGCCCTCGTATCATGAGTCGGGTCTCTACTCTGAACCTCATCAAAAATGCATGTTTACGGGACCAAGCTGTAATAAAGCCTGGCTCAGGCTTTTTCTGCGTCCGATAGCATCATTCACTAGCCACCGCATTGCGGGTTTCGTTGTCATGAAGCGCCAGGTCACACACAGCTGGCGTTGCCACAGACAGCACCGATTGATATCATTGCATGCTTTGTCCCGGGCATTTTTGGCCCTGACAACCAGCGCTATCTCTTTTAGCTGAATTCTATGCATATATTAGGAAATTTACTCGCTGATCCACAAATGTCAAGTGGGTACCCAAAAACAGTTGCGTGCAAAGGTTACACGGCGTCTTATCGGCGTCTTATCGTAGCGTAGAATAGTGTACATGTATTATAGTAGAGCGTACATGCAACTTCTGGGCTCGTTACGAAACAAGTCTGAACCGATTACGAGTGGTGGCATTTAAAGCATTTCAAACGCGTTTTTTTTTCAAACAAATCGACAGTTTGAGATACTGTTAGGATGGGTTTCCAAGTACTCCACGTGGCGTCACGACTTCTGCGCAACAGTGTATTGATGTATTGACGCTCCGCGGCACAAGCCAATATTTCCTTCGCATATCGATAGTTAATAGTGAATAACTTTTCGTTGGCTGTACATGAAGGAATGCGTCTGCAGGGATGGAATAATTCAGTGATGTTGAATGACGCTGACATTACCTGTGAACTGTGCAGTGGCACATATTCAAACAGCAATTGCCTTGCAAAAGAGTTGGTTGCCTTTCAACAGGAAACTTGTAACATTTGCTAATCGCATTATAAATGGAACGAACTGATTAATTTAGGTCATTTGCTGTCGTTCTCCGACTAACTTGTTTAGATTTGAGCAATCGTGAGACACATCATTGCGAAGTGACAGATGAGTAAACTGTACAGCACAAACAATCAATTTCTTAATCTGTAATCAGCTGCAGTGCAAGTGTTTGGCCTTTAATGACACTGACGATGTCTTGGCAGAGTGACCATCGCTCTACTTGGTTTACAGAGCAGCGAAAACATATTCAAAATACAGCAATGGCTATTATTTCCTTACTCTGATGTCAGCACTTATCATTGGACCCTGGAGTAATCTTTCACAAAAAACTGTCACTTCCAATTATTGACCGGAGCGTCAGCTTACGAAAGCAACCGCTCAAACACACAAACACACACACGCGTCGGTGATGGTGCTTGGTCCCACGTCACACTGGCCCCAGTTTGAGTGACGGTCAAGGCCGGCCCTTGACCTTTGTCTGGATGCTTTAATAAATGAAATAGATGAGATTGTCTGAGGTCATATGAAGGGCGGTATAGTGCTTCGGTCGCTTGGATACCCACACACATGTTTACGTGCACAGCAGGAGAGAGGGCAAGAGAGGGATAATGTGCTAGCACTCGCCGCCGTATTTATGTCTTAGATAGATCGAGCTGAGTGAAAACAAAAATACGGTACATGATGGGCTATTACCAACATATCGGCCGTAATACCTGATTGGGTTGACCCGTGACCTGCTTTCCGCCTCATAAATAACCTATCCCGAGTTTGTTCATGTTCTCTTGGTCACAATCATTACCTGACCTGCGCTGCTGCAGACCTCAATCTGATCTTGGTTCCTTCAGACCTGCTTTTGACTTTCATAACCTGCCCTAGTCTGCTTCTTGCCTTAACTTCTTCTACAGTTTTTTTGCTTCTCACTTGTTGAGCTTCAGTGCTTATTTTTATCTGGCATGCTCCTCACCCCCGGTTCTCAGTCTTTTAGCCTCAATGTTTCAGCGCGGCCTGGTCTGCTCCCTTCTCGCAGTTCTCAATCTTCAAGGCTTATGTTCTCTGCCTGACCTAGTTTGCTCCTGTCCTGCAGGCAGTCCTCAATAGCTCAACCTGACCTGGTCTGTACCTGATCCGCAGTCCTAAATCTTTTAGGCTGACCTAGTCCGCTCTTGACCCACAGTCTTACATTTTTTGCCTGTCTTAGTCTGCTTCTGTCCCGCATTCCCCTATCTTTCAGTCTGACAAAATCAGCTGTGGACCTGCAGTCCACAACCTTTTAGCCTGACTTGTCTGCTGCTGTCCATCAGTCCTCAATCTTGCACCCAGACATAGTCTGCTCTTGACCTGCCTGTCCTCAATCCTGTTGCCTGACTTGATCGGCCAGACCTGGTCTGCTCCTGTCCTAAAGTATTCAAATCTTTAACCTGACCTGCTTTGCTTTTGTTCCGCAGTCCTCCGTCTTGTAGCCCGACTTAGTCTGCCCCTGATCTGCAATCCTCAATATTATTGAATTACTTGGTCTGCTTCTGACCGACATATTTCAATTTTTTTGTCTGACCTGGTCTGCTCTTGTCCTTCTTTTGTTGGACTGTTATCCCAGCCAGTGCTTCTTATGCTTTCAAACTATTTAGGATAGTTTTTATTTCGCTCTGGTCCTCTGGGTTAAAGATTGGCTGTTCGGGAATTAGGGAATGTTCAAAATGGATGTTGTTACTAACGGTTGATTCATTTAGGGTACCATGAAACTTTTGAATTAATTATTGATAGCATTCGAAATCGTTTGTGGACTAGGGATGACCTCATCATTGATAATATTCGAATCAAAATCACTCGGTATATTTTATCCAAGAAAAGGTTACTAATGATTTTCCAGACTTTTTTGTTATTTTCTCGCGAGGTCTCAATCAGATTTTGGATATCAATTTCACGAGCATTACTAGTAAGTTTAGTGAACGCACCTTTCTAAAGTTTTCATCCCTCTCTACGTGTGATGGAAATCCTTTTGAATATACAGTATAGTCTGTCTTATTTCGCGAACAACGCAGTTTTTTCTTTCCTCATTTCACTGATAACGTTACTGCGATTTTTTCTGTTAGAAAACGTGGCATATGTAGTTATAATGCTCAGATCAACAGTAGGATTGATAAGTTGATCCGTGACACTTAAACACCGAGAACATTTGCATTGATGTTGGAGGGTGTGGAAATGTGGCTTGAATCTGACGAGCTAAAAAGCAGTGCATGTGAAAGAGGCCACATTAGTAATGGATGCAAACAGCCCATTGGTGAATGACTCTTCGATACTGAAACAAACAAGCTAACCATTTACATTCATATGTACATGGCAATCTTTGTTCTCATTAAGAAAGTGTCATGTATTTATCAAGATATCCTCTCTTCCCTTCATCACTCGGTGGCTCAATATTAGATAACAGGATTCAAAGTCTGTAGGACGACCGATCGAAACTAGTTAGATCAGAATGTTTTGTTTCAGTGCTGCGACGTGCACCGTTATTTTCAGTGCTGCGACGTGCACCGTTATTTTCAGTGCTGCGACGTGCACCGTTATTTTGAGTGCTGCGACATGCACCGTTATTTTCAGTGCTGCAACGTGCACCGTTATTTTCAGTGCTGCAACGTGCACCGTTATTTTCAGTGCTGCGACGTTCACAGTTAATTTCAGTGCTGCGACGTGCACCGTTATTTTCAGTGCTGCGACGTGCACCGTTATTTTCAGTGCTGCAACATGCACCGTTATTTTCAGTGCTGCAACGTGCACCGTTATTTTCAGTGCTGCGACGTGCACCGCTATTTTCAGTGCGGCGACGTGCACCGTTATTTTCAGTGCTGCGACGTACACAGTTAATTTCAGTGCTGCGACGTGCACCGCTATTTTCAGTGCGGCGACGTGCACCGTTATTTTCAGTGCTGCGAAGTGCACCGTTATTTTATCTAAATGGCACGATTTTTTTCCAGATGATCACATACATTTTTTATACGTGATGAAATGAAATTAAAAACGTAACTTGCCGTGTACGATATTAACTACCGAGGTCTAATGTTGACGGCACAGTCATAATTTTTAACAGTGTATGTTCTAGCCATCCCTTTCCCGACGTGTTGCTTGTACCTCACACGAGCCCGTATCTCAGTGGCCGTAACAGCCTACTCGCTTCACCCTACACTCCCTGATCCCACAATAAGGTCAGCTAGTGAAGCGTCTGCTTACGAGACCTGCTTTCTCCCCCATGAGGCCGGGTGTCAGAAGAGGCTCGCCAGGGCTCCTGTGCTGCCTGGCGTCCTTAGCTCACTCAGCCCTAGGTGAGGACTCTCAAAACACACCTCACTTATCAAAGACTCTTTAAACTGTTTATAAGGTTTTTGCTAACACCATGACATGCCGTCAAGGCACTATCATAGATAGACAGGGAGGGGGGGAGGAGTGTCAGGTCAAGATATTTGTTTTACTCTTTCATGAAGTGGACAAATGGAAGCCGTCGCTTTTAGCTCAGTGTTCGGTGTGTGTGAATATGTCCCGCGGTTCTTCAATACGAAGGAGCTACACCATTTCTGTTCAACGGGTACTGTATTCATCTTCAGCTTTCCAATTTAAAGGATGCACTTTCAGAGCCCAATGAACTTCTGAAGCCTTTGATAAATGATACGGTGACCGTGATACGGCGCTGGTGACCTGGCTCTGGTTATTAGCTTTTCTAAGTCCCACATTTTATTTCTAACTATCTTCATGAATTTCACCTCTCAGTAACTAACTAAACAATTCTTGACTGCCCTCTGTCCTGTGTTGTGCATGGGGTTTACAAGTGCAGAGGGTATATCGTACACCGCAACTAGAAATCCGGTATACGTGGCCTGGCTTGACCATGCCTCTCAGGTGTTGGTTCCTTTACGGTCTCTTACGTCGCCTTCAATTGACCAATAGATATCTATCGGCCAGACCTGTTTGATGACGGTGACCGCTAGCGTAAATGCAAGAGTGAGCTCTGCGGCTGCAGCTGCTCGCTTGCCTTGGCTGCCATCTTAACTTGCTTCTCTCTCAAAACGTAGATGCCTCGACCATCTTAACTCCAAAAACTGGTCAGCTGAGTTCTCGCGTGGGTATACCGGTATATTGGGTACCATCACGTGAAGCGCAGGCTTTACATCTGCAGCTTTTCGTCGTCAAACGGTTAACTTGTTAAAGGTATTAGCCAGGCAGATAGAATTGATAAATAAAGATGATGGCAGTCTTGGTATGGCAAGGTTGTTACCTGCCTCGCTCCTTACATCCTCCACTCGACTATACTTATACTTGACCTGCTAAGGCAATTGTTTAGCTGTATCTGATAAAGCAATTTACATGCGGTAATGGGTGAAATTTAACGCTGCCCTGAGACTCCCCGAGATTGTATCTGCTTAGGGGGCGCTGTTTGCATAGAGGGCTCACGAGTTACGGCGGGAGCCTTGTATGGGGGTGCTGTGTATACTTTACTGCAGCTAGTGTGCCTTGATTCATTGTGTGCGTGCTTGGGATTGCCGAGCAGTAGCCTGCTGATTGCTCTCGGACGTTATTGCCGTGCAGTAGCCTGCTGTTTGCTCTCTGACACTATTGTCGTGCAGTAGCCTGCTGTTTGCTCTCTGACATTATTGCCGTGCAGTAGCCTGCTGATTGCTCTCTGACATTATTGCCGTGCATGAGCCTGCTGATTGCTCTCTGACATTATTGCCGTGCAGTAGCCTGCTGTTTGCTCTCTGACACTATTGTCGTGCAGTAGCCTGCTGATTGCTCTCTGACATTATTGCCGTGCAGTAGCCTGCTGATTGCTCTCTGACATTATTGCTGTGCAGTAGCCTGCTGTTTGCTCTCTGACACTATCGTCGTGCAGTAGCCTGCTGTTTGCTCTCTGACATTATTGCCGTGCAGTAGCCTGCTGATTGCTCTCTGACATTATTGCCGTGCATTAGCCTGCTGATTGCTCTCTGACATTATTGCCGTGCAGTAGCCTGCTGTTTGCTCTCTGACACTATTGTCGTGCAGTAGCCTGCTGATTGCTCTCTGACATTATTGCCGTGCAGTAGCCTGCTGATTGCTCTCTGACACTATTGCCGTGCAGTAGCCTGCTGATTGCTCTCTGACACTATTGTCGTGCAGTAGCCTGCTGATTGCTTGCTGACACTATTGTCGTGCAGTAGCCTGCTGATTGCTCTCTGACACTATTGTCGTGCAGTAGCCTGCTGATTGCTCTCTGACATTATTGCCGTGCAGTAGCCTGCTGATTGTTCTCTGACATTATTGCCGTGCAGGAGCCTGCTGATTGGTATCTGATATTATTGCCAAGTCTGCTATTATTGCCTGCTATCAGTGCCAAGTTTCTGTAGTAGCCTACTGAACGCTGTCTGCTATTATGGCCAAGTCTGCTATCGTTGCAGACTTGGTGAGCAGTAACTTGGAAACGTGTGGGAAGAGTCGCACAATAATAGTATTGGTGATCTCAAGCTGTCATGCACTCAAAGTTTGATCACCAAACTCATCGAACAACAAATAGAAATAAAATTTCATGGAATATTCATCCTCAAATATTAAAGAGGCTCCTATTATTTGGAAGATAATGAACAATATTTTCAATGTATTTCAATGTATCGAACAATTTTTTTGCCAAATTAATACCGTAGATATTTTGATTTATATATTAAATTCGCCGCATTTGAACCATTCTTGCAGCCCAGCTCTGCAAGGAGATAGGACTCTTCATATTTATGTAAGACAGAACTGGTTGGCGGCAAAGGTAGACCAGCTCTGTAGGGAGATTGGACTCTCCATATATATGTAAGACAGAACTGGTTGGCGGCAAAGCTAGCCTAGCTCTGCAGGGAGATAGGACTCTCCATATTTATGTACGGCAGAACTGGTTGGTGGCAAAGCCAGCCCAGCTCTGCAGAGAGATAGAACTCTTCATATTCATGTAAGCTAGAAGTGGTTGGCGGCAAAGCCAGCCCAGCTCTGCAGAGAGATAAGACTCTTCATATTTATGTAAGTCAGAACTGGTTGACGGCAAAGCTATCCCAGTTCTGCAGGGGAGATAGGATTCTTCTATTTATGTAAGAAAGAACTGGTTAGCGGCAAAGCTAGCCCAGCTCTGCAGGGAGATAAGACTCTTCATATTTATGTAAGACAGAACTGGTTGGCGGCAAAGCCAGCCCAGCTCTGCAGAGAGATAAGACTCTCCTTATTTATGTAAGACAGAACTGGTTGGCGGTAAAGCCAGCCCAGCTCTGCAGAGAGATAAGACTCTTCATATTTATGTAAGTCAGAACTGGTTGGCGGCAAAGCTAGTCCAGTTCTGCAGGGAGATAGGACTCTTCATATTTATGTAAGACAGAAAAGGTTGGCGGCAAAGCCAGCCCAGCTCTGCAGAGAGATAAGACTTCATATTGATGTAAGTCAGAACTGGTTGGCGGCAAAGCCAGCCCAGCTCTGCAAAGAGATAAGACTCTTCATATTTATGTAAGTCAGAACTGGTTGGCGGCAAAGCTAGCCCAGCTCTGCAGGAAGATAGGACACTCTTGCATGCCAACTCTATTCACTCCTCTGATCTGGAGCGAACGGACGAATATTCACGTGTGCTGTCTACTTGGGTTCATCGTTGTGTTGCTCATCAGGTTAGTTTGTAGATCGCATACCCTTTAAGTTTTTAAAAGTAAACTTCTTGAATCTGGTCAGTCTGCTGTGATTTCCCCTTAACCAATTGCGATGGTGTTTGTGAATCGGGTTTGATAATGAGAACATCTGTTTTGGCGCTCGCCTTGTCTGCTATCAGCTTAGGGTATTATTGAGGCTTCATTTGTTGTTCCAAGTTATTTATTTGAGCCCAATTTTATGAGAGGTTGATAAGCCACCTCTCCTAAATATATTTGTTTGAGCAAGCAGCGGCAGCTGCACCTGCTACAAGATCATCTTGCAGCACACCATCCTCGCGTGTCCCAGAGTCTGCCGTGTACCATTCGTGAAAGACAAGTGTGTTGCCTCAAACTAATATTTCGTGTAAGATGGGCGAGCTGGACGGGGCGGGAAGTGCGGGTAGACTGAGGTCAAGGCTGATAACCCTGCCACCACCACCGGCCAAGCAGGCAAGCCACGGGGAAGATGGCACTGCGGTAGGAGGGATGGCTGACGTCCCGGGATGGATGGGGGACACATGCGTCGCATAAACAAGTGCCGCGTGAACAACGATCGCAGGTACAAGTGTCGCATAAACAAGTTTAGCACAAAGGACCGCCACCCTTGCTAAGACCTGTGGTGAGTCTGTCTTCATCCGTTGAAAGAGGCATGCAATGGCGTCTGTGCAGAATATTGTTGTCACATACTAAAACAAAGGTTGGGTTCGTCAATCCCCATGTGTTTGCCCTGAAGTGTCACATACATGGTTAGTTGACCTAATAAGAAGTGGACGCTCTTCGTATGACGGTCTCGGACAAAGGTTGAGGACAACACGGTCGCTGGCGGGGACAAAAGTCAACGATAATTGAAGCGTGAGGGGTCACCAGCCACAAAAAAGAAACAAAATACTGGCTGCTGCTAATGCGTGCGTTGCATCTGTTGTCTTTGGGTTTGTTTAGATGCTGTGCCCTAATGTTGAAGAAGGAGGACGTGGAGCAATAATGTCATCGTAATATGTGGTATTCCGGAGCGTGACTGTCCAACAACGAGACGATTCGTGGGTGGTCTACATTGGTAATGATGAAAGGGGAAGGCAGCGTAATGGTGAAGGGGATGTCTATGAGGTCTGAAGCAATACCTAAACAAAGACACGGCAAAGACGGAGATTGGTCCCGCAGGCATTGAGGCTCAACTAATTCTTGTTGCTGCAGACAACTAATGAAATATAACAACAATACATTCAAATAATGTACATGAAACCAATGATGCGTCTGGCAAATCCAATTACCTAACCAGTAATTTTTTCATAAAGTTGTTCGCTCTCGCGTGCTCATTATGTTGTTTGCATTGATGTTCTGTAACGATTGGGTGCCATGTTTTTACGCCGTCGCCCTCTAATCCCTCTTTGGCGTGTTCACATGGTCACTAGTTCCCATGCTACTCAGTTGCTGCCATCCTAGTTCTTCGGACTCTTAGTTGCTGCCATGCCAGTTTCCATGGCACTTAGTAGCTGCCGTGCCAGCTCTTATGGCACTTAGTAGCTGCCATGCCAGTTCCCATGGCACTTAGTTGCTGCCATGCCAGTTCCCATGGCACTTAGTAGCTGCCGTGCCAGCTCTTATGGCACTTAGTAGCTGCCATGCCAGTTCCCATGGCACTTAGTTGCTGCCATGCCAGTTCCCATGGCACTTAATTGCTGTCATGCCAGTTTCCATGTCACTTAGTAGCTGCCATGCCAGCTGCCATGGCACTTAATTGTTGCGATGTCAGTTCCCATGGCCCTTAGTTGTTGCCATGCCAGTTCCCATGGCACTTAGCTGCTGCGATGCCAGTTGCCATATTCTCACGCCAGCTGTAGTAGTTCCCCAAGGAAGTTAGTGCCAGGTTACCAGGTTCACTGTCTGGGTAGGTTCTTTCCCACCACTTATGCACATCACGAACCATCCATGATGCTCCTCACTCAGCTGGGCTCGGCGACCTTGCTTAGAGGACGAGCAGGCGGGCGGACGGACACATCTTCCCAGCATGCGATCTCGGCTTCATTTGCATATGTGCAGCTCCGGGTATCCACGACCCCCAAAGCTTGAGAGTGTAACTAAGGCCTTACGATGACCTTAGTTACACGAATTATACACTCATCCGCGTCCAACTTTTGTAAGCCTTTCCTCTCCCATCGCCCGCTAAAAGAGTTCATCCGTCATTGCTTCTTTTGGGACGTTGAGGTACCTGAACTTCATTGCTAGTCAAATTATCATAAGTAATATTACTTTCTTTAGTTTATTCTCAAAACACTTCTTTGCTTCCTCCACATTTTGTTGTAGCTA
>SDVV010017953.1:0-13872 GCA_016164225.1 Gammarus roeselii
CTGCCCCACCTGGCATCAGCGTCCCTTTTGGCTCTCCTCACCACCCGCTTCACCTCTCTTCTCCTCTCTTTGTACCTTTCACAAGCCACCTCCGACTTCACCTGCAACCACTCCT
Source organism: Gammarus roeselii (assembly GCA_016164225.1). NCBI lineage: Eukaryota > Metazoa > Arthropoda > Malacostraca > Amphipoda > Gammaridae > Gammarus > Gammarus roeselii. The sequence continues at coordinate 116 of SDVV010017953.1, forward strand.
CAAACGCACATCTTTTCCGTGCCACCGCCAGTTTGACCTCCTCGTTCCACCACTCGCAGCCTTTCCTCCTGCACCCGCCCACACGGCGCACACCACACACCTTCTTCGCACATCTCAGCAACGAATCCCTTAACGTCTCCCATTCTTCCTCCACATCTCTCAGATCCTGTCCTCTCACGTTGTCATATTCTTCCTTCAACGCCTGCTGAAACTCTTCGGCAGGCGAAGAGTTGATTGTGTGCTCACTCTGCATACAACATGAGTTTGAAGTTAGATGATCATCAAACTGCATGCGTGTAGTAAGATGTGCAATACTCTGCATGCAACACGAGTGTGTACTAAGATGTTCATCACTCTGCATGAAACATGAGTTTGTAGTAAGATGTTCATCACTATGCTTGCAACATGAGTGAGTAGTAGGATGCGCATCACTCTGCATGCAATATGAGTGTGTAGTAAGATGTTGTTGACTTCGCAGGCAACATGAGTGTGAAGTCAGATGTTAATCAAACTGCATGCGTGTAGTAAGATGTTCATCACTCTGCATGCAACACGAGTGTGTAGTAAAATGTTGTTGACTTCGCAGGCAACATGAGTGTGTAATGACATGATCATCACTCATCATCAACATGATTGTGTGGTAAGATGTTTACTCTGCATACAACATGAGTGAGAAGTTAGTTGTTCATCAAACTGCATGCGTGTAGTAAGATATTCATTACTGTGCAGGCAACATGAGTGTGTAGTTTAATGCTCATCACTCTGCATGCAGCACGAGTTTGTAGTAAGATGTTCACCATACTGCAGGCAATATGAGTGTGTAGTATGGTGCGCATCACTCTGCATGCAACATGAGTTTGAAGTAATATGTTCATCACTCTCCATCAACATGACTGTGTGGTAAAATGTTCACTCTGCATGCTATATGAGTGTGAATTTAGATGTTCGCCAAACTGCATGCGTGTAGTAAGATGTTCATCACTCTACATGCAACACGAGTGTGTAGTAAGATGTTCATCGCTCTGCAGGCTACATGAGTATGTAGTGGCATGTTCATCACTCTGCACCAACATGATTGTGAGGTAAGATATTCACACTGCGTGTAGTAAGGAGTTCAGCACTGTGCAGGCAACATAAGTGTTTAGTAAGATGCTCATCACTCTGCATGCAACACAAGTTTGTAGTAAGATGATCATCACTGTGCAAATAACATGAGTGTGTATTATGAGGCGCATCACTCTGCATGCAACCTGAGTGTTTAGTAACATATTCATGACTTTGCATCAACAAGATTGTGTGGTAAGATGTTCACTCTGCATGCAACATGAGTGTGAAGTTAGATGTTCACCAAACTGCACGCGTGTAGTAAGATGTTCATCGCTTTGCAGGCAACATGAGTGTGTAGTGGCATGATCATCACTCATCATCAACCGGATTGTGTGGTAAGATGTTCACTCTGCATGCAACATGAGTGTGAAGTAAGTTGTTCATCAAACTGCTTGCAAGTAGTAAGATGTTCATCAATCTCCATGTAACACGAGTGTGTAGTAAGACGCTCCTCACTCAGCATGCAAAACAAGTGTGTAGTAAGATGTTTATCACTCTGCAGGCAGCATGAGTGTATAGTAAGACGCTCCTCACTCTGCATGCAAGACGAGTGTGTAGTAAGATGTTTATCACTCTGCAGGCAACATGAGTGTGTAGTAGATGCTCATCACTTTGCATGCAACATGAGTGTGAAGTTAGATGTTCATCTAACTGTATGCGTGTAGTAAGATGCTCATCACTGTGCAGACAACATGAATGTGTAGTAAAATGCTCATCATTCTGCATGCAACATGAGTAGGTAGTAAGATTTTCTTCACTCTGCATGCAAAAAGAGTTTGTAGTAAGATGCGCATCACTCTGCATGCAAGATGAGTAACTAGTAACATGTTCATCACTCTGCGTCAACATGATTGTGTGTTAAGATGTTCAATCCGCATGCAACATGAGTGTGAATTTAACTGTTCATACAAATGCATGCTTGTAGTAAGATGTTCATCACTCTGCATGCAACACGAGTGTTTAGTAAAATGTTCGTCACTCTGCATGCAACACGAGTGTGTAGTACGATGTTCATCACTCTGCAGGCAACATGTGTGTAGTATGATGCGCATCACTCTTCTTGCAACGTGAGTTTGGAGAGATATGTTCATCTCTCTGCATCAACATGATTGTGTGGTAAGATGTTCATTTGCATGCAACATGAGTGTGAAGTTAAATGTTCATCAAACTGCATGCAAGTAGTAAGATGTTCATCACTCTGCATGCAACACGAGTGTGTAGTAAGATGCTCATCACTCTGCATGCAACACGATTGTGCAGTAAGATGTTCATCACTCTGCGTGCAACACGAGTGTGTAGTAAGATGCTCATCAGTCTACATGCAACACGAGTGACCAGTATGATGTTCATCACTCTGCATGCAACACATGTGTGTAGCAAGATGCTCATCACTCTGCATGCAAAATTAGTGTGTAGTAAGTTGTGCATCACTCTGCAAGCAACATGAGTGTTTAGTATCATATTCGTCACTCTGCATCGACAGGATATTGTGGTAAGATGTTCACTCTAGATGCAACATGATTGTGAAGTTAGATATTCATCAAATTGCATGCGTGTAATAAGATGTTCATCACTCTGCATGCAACACGAGTGTGTAGTGAGATGCTCATCACTCTGCATGCAACCAGTGTGTAGTAAGATGTTCGTCCCTCAGCCTGCAACACGAATGTGTAGTAAGATGTACATCACTCTGCAGGCAACACGAGTGTGTAGTATGATTCGTATCACTCTGTATGCAACATGAGTGTTCAGTAATATGTTCATCACTCTGCATCAACATGATTGTGTGGTAAGATGTTCATTTAGCATGCAACATGCGTGTAAAGTTAAATGTTCATCAAACTGCATGCGTGTAGTAAGATGTTCCTCACTTTGCAGTCAACACGATTGTGTGATAAGATACTCATCAATCTGCATGCAACACGAGTGTGTAGTAAGATGTGCATCACTCCGCATGCAAAATGAGTGTGAAGTAACTTGTTCATCACTCTGTATCAACATGATTCTGTGTGGTAAGATTTTCACTCTGCATGGAACATGAGTGTGAATTCAGATGTTCATTAAACTGCATGCGTGTAGTACTCTGTTCATCATTGTGCAGGCAACATGACTGTGTAGTAACATATTCATGACTTTGCATCAACATAATTGTGTGGTAAGATGTTCACTCTACATGCAACATGAGTGTGATGTTAAGTGTTCATCAAACTGCATGCGTGTAGTAAGATGTTCATCACTCTGCATGCAACATGAGTGTGTAGTAAGATGTTCATCGCTCTGCAGGCAGCATGAGTAAGTAGTATGTTGCGCATCAATCTGCATGCAACATGAGTGTGAAGTAATATGTTCATCACTCTGCATCAACATGATTGTGTGGTAAGATGTTCATTCTGCATGCAACGTGAGTGTGAAGTTAAATGTTCATAACTCTGCATGCAACATGAGTGTGTAGTAAGATGCTCATCACTCTGCTTGCAACACAAGTGTGTAGTAAGATGTTCATCAATCTGCATGCAACACGAGTGTGTAGTAAGATGTTCATCGCTCTGCTGGCAACATGAGTGCGCATTGACACGAACATCACTCTGCATCAACATGATTGTGTGGTAAGATGCTCACTCTGCATCAACATGATTGTGTGGTAAGATGTTCATCACTCTGCATGCAACATGAGTTTGTAGTAAGATGTTCATCACTCTGCATGCAACATGAGTGAGTAGTAGGATGCGCATCACTCTGCATGCAATATGAGTGTGTAGTAACATATTCATGACATTGCATCAACATGATTACGTGGTAAGTTGTTCACTCTGCATGCAACATGAGTGTGAAGTTAGATGTTAATCAAACTGCATGCGTGTAGTAAGATGTTCATCACTCTGCATGCAACACGAGTGTGTAGTCAGATGTTGATGACTTTGCAGGCAACATGAGTGTGTAATGGCATGATCATCACTCATCATCAACATGATTATGTGGTAAGATATTCACTCTGCATGCAACATGAGTGTGAAGTTAGTTGTTCATCAAACTGCACGCGTGTAGTAAGATATTCATTACTGTGCAGGCAACATGAGTGTGTAATTAAATGCTCATCACTCTGCATGCAAAACGAGTTTGTAGTAAGATGTTCCCCACACTGCAAGCAATATGAGTGTGTAGTATGGTGCGCATCACTCTGCATGCAACATGAGTTTGAAGTAATATGCTCATCACTCTGCATGAACATGAATGTGTGGTAAGATGTTCATTCTGCATGCAACGTGAGTGTGAAGTCAAATGTTCTTCAAACTGCATGCGTGTGGTAGGATTTTCATCAGTCCTCATGCGACACGAGTGTGTAATAAGATGCTCATCACTCTGTATGCGACACGAGTGTGCAGTAAGATGTTCATCACTCCGCGTGCAACACGCGTGTATTGTGAAATATTCATCACTCTTCAGGCAACATGAGTGTTTAGTAGGATGTTCATCACTCTGCAGGCAACACGAGTGTAGTAAGATGCTAATCATTGTGCATGCAACATGAGTATGCAGTAAGATATTCATAACTCTGCATGCAACATGAGTGTGTAGTGAGATGCTCATCACTCTGCTTGCAACACGAGTGTGCAGTAAGATATTATCACTCCGCATGCAACACGAGTGCGTTGTAAGTTGCTCTTCACTGAGCATGCAACATGAGTGTGTAGTAAGATGTTTATCACTCTGCAGGCAACATCAGTGTGTAGTAATTAGTTCATCACTCAGCATCAACATGATTATGCAGTAAGATGTTCACTCTGCATGCAACATGAGTGTGAAGTTAGATGTTCATCAAACTGCATGCGTGTAGTAAGGTGGTCATCACCCTGCATGTAACACGAGTGTGGAGTAAGAGGCTCATCACTCTTTATGCAACACTAGTGTGCAGTATGATGTTCATCACTCTGCTTGCAACACGAGTGTGTAGTAAGATGCTTACCACTCCGCATGCAACACGAGTGTGTAGTAAGATGTTCATCACTCTGCATGCAACACGATTGTGTAGTAAGATTTTCATCGCTCGGCAGGCAACATGAGTGTGTAGTAAGATGTTCATCTCTCTGGAGGCAACATGAGTGTGTAGTAACATGTTCATCACTCCTCATCAACAAGATTATGCGGTAAGACGTTCACTGCATGCATCATGAGTGTGAAGTTAGATGTTCATCAAACTGCATGCGTGTAGTAAGATGTTCATCACTCTGCATGGAAAACGAGTTTGTAGTAAGATGTTCATCACTCTGCCGGCAACATGACTGTGTAGTAGGATGTTCATCACTCTGCAGGCAACACGAGTGTGTTGCAAATACTCATCACTGCATAATTATGATTGTGTTGTAAGATGTTCACTCTTTATGAATCATGAGCGTGAAGTTAGATGTTCATCAAACTGCATGCTTGCAGTGAGGTGTTCATCACTCTGCATGCAACACGAGTGTGTCGTGAGATGCTCATCACTCTGCATGCAACACGAGTGTGTAGTAAGATGTTCATCACTCTGCGTGCAACACGAGTTTGTAGTAAGATGTTCATCACTCTGCGGGCAACATGAGTGTGTAGTAAGATGTTCATGACTCTACAGGCAACATGAGTGTGTTGTAGGATGCTCATCACTCTGCATGCAACATGAGTATGAAGTAAGATGCTCATCACTCTGGATGCAACATGAGTGTGTAGTAAGATTCTCATCACTCTGCATGCAGCACGAGTGTGTAGTAAGATGTTCATCACTCTGCGTACAACACGAGTGTGTTGTGAAATGCTCATCACTGCATAATTATGATTGTGTGGTAAGATGTTCACTATGCATGGAACATGAGTGTGAAGTTAGATGTTCATCAAACTGCATGCTTGCAGAAAGGCGTTCATCACTCTGCATGCAGCATGAGTGTGTAGTAAGATGCTCATCACTCTGCTTGCAACACGAGTGTGCAGAATGATGTTCATCACTCTGCGTGCAACACGAGTTTGTAGTAAGATGTTCATCACTCTGCAGGCAACATGAGTGTGTAGTAAGATGCTCATCACTATGCAGGCAACGTAAGTGTGTAGTAACATGTTCATCCCTCCTCATCAACATGATTATGTGGTAAAATGTTCACTCATCATGCAACACGAGTGTGCAGTATGATGTTCATCACGCTGCGCGCAACACGAGTGTGTTGTAAAATGCTCATCACTCTGCATAATTATGATTGTGTGGTAAGATGTTCACTCGGCATGGAACATGAGTGTGAAGTTAGATGCTCATCAAACTGCATGCTTGTTGTAAGGTGTTCATCACTCTGCATGCAACACGAGTGTGTAGTAAGATACTCATCTCTCTGCATGCAACACGAGTGTGCAGTAAGTTGTTCATCACTCTGCGTGCAACATAAGTTTGTAATAAGATGTTCATCACTCTACAGGCAACATGAGTGTGTAGTAGGATATTCATCACTCTGCAGGCAACACGAGTGTGTAGTAAGATGCTCATCACTCTGCATGCAACATGAGAATGTTGTAAGACGTTCATAATTCTGCATGCTACATGAGTATGTAGTAAGTTGTTACTCACTTTGCATTCAACAGCAGTGTAGTAATATGCTTATCACACTGCATGCAACACGAAAGTGTAGTAAGATGTTCAAACCTCTGCATGCTACATGAGTGTGTTGTAAGATGTTCATCACTTTGCATGCAACATGAGTGTAATAATATACTCATCACTCTGCATGCAACATGAGTATGTAGTAAGATGTTCATCACTCTGCATACAACACGTGTGTGTAGTAAGATACTCATCACTCAGCATGCAATACGTGTGTGTAGTACGATGTTCGTCACTCTGCAGACAAAATGAGTGTTGTAAGATGCTCATCACACTGCATTCAACATGAGTGTGTTGTAAGATGCTCATCACTCTGCATGCAACATGAGTATGAAGTAAGATGTTCATCACTCTGGATGCAACATGAGTGTGTAGTAACATGTTCATCAATCTGTATCCACATGATTATGTGGTTAGATGTTCACTCGGCATGAAACATGAGTGTGTAGTCAGATATTCATCAAATTGCATGCGTGAAGTTAGATGTTCATCACTCTGCATGCAACTCATGAGTGTAGTAAGATGTTTAGCACTATGGATGCGACAAATTTGAGTAGATAGATGCTCATCACTCTGCATGCAACATGAGTGTGTAGTAAGATGTTCATCACTCTGCTTTCAACATGAATGTGTGGTAAAATGCTCATCACTCTGCATGCAACAAGAGTGTGTAGTTACATGCTCATCACTCTGCATCAACATGATTGTGTTGTAAGATGTTCATTATGCATGCAACAGGAGTTTGAAGTTATATGTTCATCAAACTGCATGCGTGAAGTAAGATGCTCATCACTCTGCAGGCAAAACGAGTGTGTAGTAAGATGCTCATCACTCTGCATGCAACATGAGTATGTAGTAAGATGTGCATCACTCTGCAGGCAACCTGAGTGTGTAGTAAGATGTTCATCACTCTGCGTGCAACACGAGTTTGTAGTGAGATGTTCATCACTCTGCAGGCAACATGAGTATGTAGTGTGATGTTCATAACTCTGCAACCAACATGAGTGTGTATTAAGATGCTCATCACACTGCAGGCAAAACGAGTGTGTAGTAGGATGTTCATCTCTCTGCAGGCAACACGAGTGTGTAGTAAGATGCTCATCACTCCGTATGTAACATGAGAATGTAGTATGACGTTCATAACTCTGCATGCTACATGAGTGTGTAGTAAGATGTTCATCACTTTGCATGCAACATGAGTGTAGTAATATGCTTATCACTCTTCATGCAACACGAATGTGTAGTAAGACTTTCAAACCCCTGCATGCTACATGAGTTTGTAGTAAGATGTTCATCACTTTGCATGCAGCATGAGTGGAGTAATATGCTCATCACTTTGCACACAACATGAGTGTGTAGTAAGATGTTCATCACTCTGCTAGCAGCATGAGTGTATAGTAAGATGCGCATCAATCTGAATGGAACATGAGTGTGTAGTATCATGTTCAACACTCTGCATTGACATGATTGTGTGTTAAAATGTTCACTCTGCATGCAACATGAGTGTGAAGTTAGATGTTCATCTAAATGCATTCGTGTACTAAAATGTTCATCACTCTGCATGCAACACGTGGGTGTAGTAAGATACTCATCACTCAGCAGGCAACACGAGTGTGTAGTAAGATATTCGTCACTCTGCGTGCAACACGAGTTTGCAGTAGGATGTTCATCGATCTGCGTGCAACACGAGTGTGTACAAATATGTTCATCACTTTGGAGGCAATATGAGTATGTAGTAAAATGTTCATCACTCTGCATGCAACACGAGTGGGTTGTAAAATGTCCATCACTCTGCATGGAACATGAGTGTGTAGTAAGATGTTCATCACTCTGCATGCAACACGAGTGTGTAGTAAGATATTCATCACTCTGCATGCAACATGAGTATGTAGTGTGATGTTCATAACTCTGCAACCAACATGAGTGTGTATTAAGATGCTCATCACACTGCAGGCAAAACGAGTGTGTAGTAAGATGTTCATCACTCTGCATGCAACACGTGTGTGTAGTAAGATGCTTACCACTCTGCATGCAACACGAGTCTGTAGTAAGATGCTCATCACTCTGCATGCAACGTGAGTGTGTAGTAAGATGTTCATCACTCCGCATGCAACATGAGTGTTGTAAGATGCTCACCACTCTTCTAGCAGCATGAGCATAAAATTATATGTTCATCGCCCTGCATTAAAATGATTATGGCGTAAGATGTTCATTCTGCATGCGACATGAGTGTGAAGTTAGATGTTCATCTAACTGCATGCGTGTAGTAAGATGTTCATCACTCTGCATGCAACACGAGTGTGTTGTAAGATGCTCATCACTCGGCATGCAACACGAGTGTGTTGTAAGATGCTCATCACTCGGCATGCAACACGAGTGTGTAGTAAGATGTTCATCACTCTGCATGCAACACGGGTGTGTAGTAATATGTTCATCAAACTCCATGCAATATGAGTGTGTAGTAACATGTTCATCGGTTTGCATCGACATGATTATGTTGTATGATGTTTACTCGCCATACAACATGAGTGTGAAGTTAGATTATCATCAAATTGCATGCGTGTAGTAGGATGTTCATCACTCTACATGCAACACGAGTGTGTATCAAGATGCTCATCACTCGGCAGGCAACATGAGTGTGCAGTGACATGATCATCACCCTGCATCAACATGATTATGTGGTAAGATGTTCCCTCTGCATGCAACATGAGTGTGAAATTAGATGTTCATCAATCTGCATGCGTGTAGTAATATGTTCATCACTCTGCATGCAACACGAGTGTGCTGTAAGATGCTCATCACTCTGCATGCAACATGAGTGTGAAGTTAGATGTTCATCAAACTGCATGCGTGTAATGAGATGTTCATCACTCTGCATGTAAAACGAGTGTGTAGTGAGATGCTCATCACTCCACATGCAACACGAGTGTGCAGAATGATGTTCATTCCTCTGCATACAAAACGAGTGGGTGGTAAAATGTTCATCACTATGCAGGCAACATGAGTGTTGGAAGATGTTCATAACTCTGCATGCAACATGAGTGTGTTGTAAGATGTTCATCAGCCTGCGTGCAACATGAGTGTAGTAACGTGTTCATTACTTTGCATAAGCATGATGGTGCGATAAGATGTTCACTCTGCATGGAACATGAGTGGGAATTTATATTTTGATCAAACTGCTTGTAGTAAAATGTCCATCACTATGCATTCAATAAAAGTGTGTAATAAGATGATCATCACTCTGCATGCATCATGAGGGGGAGGAAAAATGTTCATCACTCTGCAAACAACATGATTGTGTAGTAACATATTCATCACTCTGCATCAACATGATTGTGTGGTAAGATGTTCACTCTGCATGTAACATGAGTGTGAAATTAGATGTTCACCGAACTGCATGCGTGTAGTAAGATGTTCATCACTCTGCATGCAACACGATAGTGTAGTAAGATGTTCATCGCTTTGCAGGCTACATTGGTGTGTAGTGGCATGATCATCACTCATCATCAACATGAATGTGTGGTAAGATTTTCACTCTGCATGCAACATGAGTGTGAAGTTTGATGTTCATAAAACTTTATGCGTGTAGTAAGAGGCTCATCACTCTGCATGCAATTTGAGTGTGTAGAAAGATGTTCATCACTCTGCATGAAACATGAGTGTAAAGTGAAATGTTCATCACTCTGCATCAACATGATTGTGTTGTAAGATGTTCACTCTGCATGCAACGTGAGTGTGAAGTAAGGTGTTCATCACTCGTCATCAACATGATGGTCAGGTAAGATGTTCACTCTGCATGCAACGTGAGTTTGAAGTTAAATGTTCATCAAACTGCATGCGTGTAGTAAAATTTTCTTCACTCTACATGCAACACGATTGTCTAGTAAGATGCTCATCACTCTGCAAGCAACACGAGTTTACAGTAAGATGTTATTCACTCTGCTTGCAACACGAGTGTGTAGTAAGATGTTCATCAGTTTGCAGGCAACATAAGTGTGTAGTCAGATGCTCATCACTCTGCAGGCAACATGAGTGTATAGTTACATGTTCATCACTCTGCATCAACATGATTATGTGGCGAGATGCTCACTCTGCATGCAACATGAAGTGGAGTTAGATGCTTTTCAAACTGCGTGCGTGTTGTGAGATGTTCATCACTCTGCATGCAACATGAGTGTGTAGTAAGATGCTCATCACTTCTGCATGCAGCATGAGTGGGAAGTCACGTGTTCATCATTCTGCAGACACATGATTGTGTAGTAACATATTCATCACTCTGCATCAACATGATTGTGTGGTAAGCTGTTCATTGTGCATGCAACGTGAGTGGGAAGTTAGATGTTCACCAAAATGCATGCGTGTAGTAAGATGTTCATCACTCTGCATGCAACACGAGTGTGTAGTAAGATGTTCATCGCTTTGCAGGCAACACGAGCGTGTAGTAATATGTTCATCACTCTGTGTGCAACCCGAGTGTATAGTAAGATGTTCATCAATCTGCAGGCAACATGATTGTGTAGTAAGATGTTCATCACTCTGCAGGCAACATGAGTGTGTAGTAAAATGCTTATCACTCTGCATGCAACATGAGTATGTAGTAAGATGCTCATCACACTGCAGGCAACATGAGTGCACATTGACACGATCATCACTTTGCATCAACATGATTGTGTGGTAAGATGTTCCCTCTGCATGCAACATGAGTGTGAAGTTAGATATTCACCAAACTGCATGCGTGTAGTAAGATGTTCATCACTCTGCATCAACAGTACTCAACACTTTTCGTGAAATAACAGGACTTGCTGTTATTTATTTTGACACCTTCGCCCTGTAAGGCTGTGAATAACTTGTCTAAAACATCTAGATGTTCTTCCTGCGTTTTAGTAAGTATTAATACATCATCCATATAACATATTTTACTTGGTATGCTAGAAAGAACTTGCGAAATGAAGCACTGGAATATTGCACTGGCTGAACATATGCCAAACGGCAAGTAATTATATTGAAAAAGTCCCTCTGACGTAGAAATGAATGTGTATTTTTTGGACTCTGCGTCTAACGGAAGTTGTAGGTTTTGCGTTCTGCAAATCAATACGCGAAAACACTTTTCCCTCTCCAATGTTCCCTAGCACGTAGTCATGAGTAGGCATTGGGCACGTTATCGTTTCGTGAATTTATTGATAGTTAAAGCGTAGTTGCCGCACAGTCGTATTTTACCGGCGGGATCCAAAACTGCCACAATGGGACAAGCCCAATCAGAGTGATCCAGTCTTTCAATTGTTCCAGCGCTCTCCAAATTCTTTAGCTCTTCCTATACAAGACATCTGTATCGAAATGGAACGCTTCGTTTTCTATAGAATATGGGTTTACAGTCACTATCAACCTTCATCTTAACATTATATTTAACGTTGCTCTTGTAGTTAGGAGACAAAAACTCACTGTACTTATTGAATAAATTGCATCTAGTGACCGTTCTTACAGACGGCAGTTCATTGGGCATATTCACCAATAATCCAAACTTCTCACATAAATCACGACCGAATAATGGAGATAAGTTATCTTTTACGGCAAGAAAATTATGCAATTTGCCCGTACCTTTTACATTAACCTCAAACGTAGTTTGTCCAGTGAAATTAATGGCATTGTTACCGTAATCAATCGCTTTCTGGTGCGTTTTGCATAGTCTAGCAATTTTAATGTCACGGATCATATTTTCTGTGATAATGCTTATCGATGATCCCGTGTCAAGTTCTAGTTTCACTGCTTGACCGTTTAATCTGCACTGGACATAGAATGGGGATCGTCCTATTTTACACTTGGCATCCCCTGTGTAGGCACTCCTAAAAAATTACTCTGCCTACTGTTATCTCTCTTGCCTTTTTTCATGGCTACCCTACCAATGCTTACCGACGGGTTCTTTGTATTGTCCTCGCCTCCACGTAGGTCGCCGTCCTTTTTTATTTGACGCAGCCTCTTGTGGTCCTCGATCCAGGGCCACTCCTCCTCAGCTTGGGGGAGTCCGTTGAAGCGGTTCCTTGTGAATCTTGGTTGAGGGTCTGTTCCGGATCTTCTTAACGGTAAAATTGTCTCTCGGGCTTTTTTCTTCGGGTGGTGTGATTTGCTTTATTTCGTGTGGTGTTGTAGGCTTCAGATCTGCATGCTTTTGCGACATGCCCTACTTTTCCAAACTTGTTGTTCTTTAATTTGAGTGTAAAACACTCTTTCGCCAGGTGCTTTCCTTTGGCCGTACACCTTATGCAGACGTAAGTGTCGTTCACTTGCGTCGTCGGCTTGTCGTTTTCGTAGGTTTTCTTGAATCCTTTTGAATGTCGGTCCCGTCTTCGTGAATTTGAGCGGCGGTCTGACCATGGTGAGTGCTGGGGCTTATTCTGACATACTCTTTCCCCTGAGCGTACCATGACGATGTCTTCTACGTTCACCGATATTTGTTCGAGTGTCTTTGCTCTTGTCACGGTGTCGTCGAAGCTTTCATTTTCGCATTCCGTGATCAATGCTTTGATCAACCTGCTGGATTGCAATTGAGCTATAAATTGATCTCAAAGAAGTCGAGTACCAGCATTCCTGGTACTCGCACTTGCTCCCCAACTCGTTGAGGGATCGAGCGTAACTCTCGATCATCTCGCCGTCCCGTTGCTTCCTCCTGATGAACTGAGTTGCATCCAACTCGTCGTATGTAGCCACTTTTATGCTCTTCGGCTTTATTTTCTGCTGAATTTGTGTGATCACGCTTCTTGCTAAGCATGATCCCAGCAATGATTCCTTTTCTCGCTCGTCGTCCTTTGCAGCTGTAAGGGGGCTCGATACTTCTGAAATTCAAACGAGCCAAGAAGTCTTCGATGCCTTCCGTAGCATGATCGAACATTTTCTGGGCGTTTTCGTGACATTTTCAATGTTAGCTCTTTATGCGTTTTCCCAAATAAATTACACTGAATTCTTCACCTCGTCGCCAGTTGTTATATCTCACGATATTGAAGGTTGAGGACTTCTAGAGAAACACGAGTAGATATGTATAAAT
>SDVV010017954.1:0-13872 GCA_016164225.1 Gammarus roeselii
TCTTTTCAGATACGATGGTTAAAAGATGCGAGGTACGTCTGTGGCATCGTATCATGACTGTGTGTTATATATCAGTGGATGATTGCTGAGAAGTGACCTAGTAAAGCATTATAGAGTTCATTTTTGACACAGTAGGCTTGGATTTGTACTCCCAGAGTAATAGCATCAAATAGGTCTAGGAATTTACCATAGATTTGAATGGTATGATAGTGAAAATAACATTTTCTACATTAACTCAGCGTTAAATGTCAGTTATTTTCGGTATGGCTGTTAAGTTAGTATACGATTTTAGTCATGAACTAGATCACGTCGGATATTGGAGTAGGGTTCATCATCTGGGTACGGTAGGATACACCGTATATAATAGTTAATCGTTGTTGCTTAGGATAGAGTAGAGAATCTTATTTAGCTATTTTTTTACATGTTGGTGTACATTTTGATTTGATTTCATAAGAATATATCTGTATTCGACATAAATTTGCCTAATTTCATGGGATGTTGAGTATAAATACGCTTATTTGGATGTAATGCTTCAAAAATTTGGTGTGTTTTTCTTCTCGACATTGGATTTGAGTCCGGTTCCATATTGCCTTGGAGAACTATTCTACCGGATCTGTGTTGAGTGTTAGTGTTGAAATTCTTCAGTAATTGAAAGTACATCTCAATTATGTTATCCAATCGCAGGTCTTTGCTAGATGCTTATTCCCGCAAGTCCTACTTTTATAAATGTTTGTATATCGTTTGCTGTTTAGACACTCGGAAGTTTTTGATTATTTCAGGCTTTTGTATTGAGACTGCGTTCTAATTCAGAATATTTGACTTATTCGACCATTCACCAGATCCACTTTAACATTTTTCACTGATTGTCTGTAATGATGGTCATAATCCCAACTCATCCAAACCTAAAATTACCAAGGATTGTATATTTTCCCGTTTCATACATATGTTAGGTATTTTTCTTCATTGATCTAACCTTCATCCTTATCAAATCTATTCACTTGACCCTGTAGTTTTACCAATCTTTAGCAGATTGTGTGCCTACATTTATTTATATATTTTTGTCACTTCGCTTGTTACAAGTCCAGTAGTATCGACCAGTCTCGAGTATTGTTAGGTCATCGCTCGTTTGTGGACTTTCGAGTTCAAAACGCTTATGTAAGCTTACCCCATATGTCAGTGAGTGTTACGAATGTTATCGCGTTAGCAAGATTTATGTACGGTTTTACTGTTGGAATATGATTTTTTTGTAGTGTTGGACGTTATGCTCCTACCATTTTCGTCTATTATATCAAATATTGAATAAATCCAATCTAACAATTTTTCATACAGATCTGCATTGTAAGGTCCGCAACCCACAAGATCTCGGATATAAACCATGTCTAGGGTACATAATTAGCGAAATATATATCAATGTACGATAACATTGATCAAATATCGATGAATGCAAAAAGGGTTACCATACAATGACAAATACATTATTACCTAGGCAACTTGACCTATTCTATCCAATAGTTATGTATTCTAATCAAGTTTGATGGTTATGTATGATATTGATTTGTATGAATCTGGCCACTAGGGCTGTATATTTATCATATCAAAAGCAGTTGAATACATTTTCTCCAATTTGATCCAGCAAAAAACCTTCTGCAGATGTTTAAATTCCAGAATTCATCGATAGCTCTGTTAAATGTTCGGATGAGACTCAGCAGGTAGAATCCAAGAGAACTAATGCACTTCAATTTGTTACAATTTTAATGTGGATCAGTTATGCGCGATGTTAGGTTCAAAGATCTAGTCATAGTAACCAACTTAACCAATAATTATATATTTTCATTAAATTTTGATGGATATGTATGATATTAAGTCATTATTTTATGCGATGTACATTTCAAATCTCTCCCACACGCCTCTATTTTACGTAGTTTTTCTCTAATGTCACACACCAGGTACACACAATCACGCTATGTACGCATATGCAGGACCTTGCACGGTATAATGACGTCGTATACAGGGATAGTTACCGATACAATGTAGACACACACGCACACACACCCACACACACACACATATTTTGATTGCATATACAGGATCGGTTAACATCTGAGGCACTTTACCTCTGATGTATGTTTTTTTTCATTAGAAGAAAATCCCTTGTTATTGTTACCTGATATTTATTGTGGACCACCTTCACGTCATGATAGGTGAAAAGAACCAAGCATCTTAACCTATCCTATCCTTTTCTGAACAGGAATTATATAGTATCGATCGAGTTTTCGTGCATAAATTTGTTACTTTTTTTATCGATTTATGATATATTCATTTTCATCCTCGCCACTTGGCTCTACATTTTGATCTAGCCTTTTCACACCCATCAAAACCTTACATAACCTAACTTTATGTATGGTGTTCAGTCATTGCTATATACATATGAAGCCCTCCAAACGACTCTAAATATCACATTAACATATATGCTATTTATTTCATTGTCACTCTCGAGTATATATGTTACCAGATAATCAACCATTTTCAAACTTGGATGGATTGAATGCTACAACTATTTCAAATTTGTATTCAGTTTCATACAATCGGACACATAGTCTCACACCATGTTTTTCTTAATTTACTTCAATATCTTCACTTAACTCTACAACCTTTGACAGCTTGCATCTCTGAATTTTAATTTTCTCTTTCTTAAACTTTTCTTATCCTTAACGATGAGTTCGTTTCAAGATCTGATCGGACGCTGATTTATATGATACCATTCTGTAACACATCTAGATTATTTACCTCGAGCTAGGTTTTCTGGCATCATTTCAAGCCTTGAAACATTTTTTCTACTGATTTCGAAGATTCGATGTTACTTCCGACTGTCACGATGTTCAAAATTCATTACTTAACCTTCGAGTTTAGGTTAATATAAACATTTCATTGTGAACATACATAGTTTTTATTAGTATTTGTTGGCATTATTTAAAGACCTTGCTGCCATCATCAATATAATCTACCTGTTTTTTGATATTTTAAGAGTATTGTTCGTCATCTAACCGTACTTGTGTCTCCGCTTGATCTCAACGTATCACTGACTCTATTCTTGATAGCCAGCTAGCCATTATAAGTTGATTACATGTGGTTTTTCGCAAAATATTTGGCCTAACATTACTCACTCAGGTCATCAACTGTGTATATGTATAGGGCTGTGTACGTATGTGAATGTGTATAGTCAAGCGTACGTATGTGTTACATGAGTTAAAAATATATAACACAAATGTAATATTCAAAATTTTCAATATAATTCCAAATTTTCGAGGGATGTCACCTCCCTTAAATAGCCAAGTTATCACTTCAATATACCGACTTGGCTCTGTCATCCGTCAAAAATTTGAAATTTTATTGAAATTTTGAATATTAAATTTGTTATATATTTTTAACTCATGTAACACGTACATACGCTTGAATATCCACATTCACATACATACTCAGCCCTATACATATACACAGTTGATGACCTAGGTGAGAAATGTTAGGCCAAATGTTTTGTGAAAAACCACATGTAATCAACTTATAATAGCTAGCTGGCTATCATGAATGGAGTCAGTGATACGTTGAGATCTAGCGAAGACACGTTTCGTCATAGAATAAACAAAAATGAACATTCATATCTCAGAATTTTGTTTACAAGTGCTGGAAGAAGAAATCTCCGAAGATGATATGAGTCGGATCGAATAAATATTGACTAGTGTTGAAATAACAGTTACCTCAGAATTGACAAAAAAGAATCAAAAGAGTGGGAGATATTCATAAATGGGCAGGAAAAAAGAAGTCTGCTTTGGGTAACTAATGTGGACGCGTTACATTCGTATGTAAGTAAGTTTAGGAGGGGGGAGGGGGGGGGTAGGGGATAAGAAAAGCAAATCTCAAAAATGTATATGATCCAAGGGTAAAATCTTCATCATGATTGTAATAAAGCTGATGTAGTGGACAACAAATTATACCTAAGAACAAAAGAGAAACTGGACCGTATGCAAATTTCTCAAAGATGAATCTCAGAATGACTTTGAATTGGAAAAGATTAGAATAATTAAGATTCAAGAAGAAGAAGTAATACAGTTATTGACACATGGGAACGGAATAGCCTTCGGTATCCGCATCAATGATATGATGGAGTATATGATGGATTTTGAGAATATACTGAAATACAGTGATGAAAAGAACGGTTGGATGACGAACAATGCTGTTTGAATATCAAAAACCAGGTAGATGATATTGATGATGGCAGCAAGGTTTTTAAATAATGCCAATAAATACTAATAAAAACTATGTATGTTCTCAATTAAATGTTTATATTATCCTGAACTCGAAGGTTAAGTAATGAATTGTGAACATCGTGACAGTCGGAGGTAACATCGAATCGTCGAAATCGGTGGAAAAAATATGTTTCGAGGCTTGAAATTATGCCAGAAAACCTAGCTCGAAGTAAATGATCTAGATGTGTTACAGAATGGTATGATATATATCAGCGTCCGATCAGATCTTGAAACGAAGTCATCGTTAAGGATGAGAAAATTATAGGAAAAAGAAACTGAAAATTCAGAGATGCAAGCTGTCAAAGGTTGTAGAGTTAAGTGGAGATATTGAAGTAAATTAAGAAAAACATGCTGTGAGACTATGTGTCCGTTTGTATGAAATTGAATACAAACTTGAAATAGTTGTTGCATTCAATCCATCCAAGTTTGAAAATTGGGGATTCTCTGGTAACATATATGGCTCGAGAGTGACAACGAAATAAATAACATGAATGTTAGAGTGACATTCAGAGTTGTCTGGAGGGGTTCATATGTATATATCAATGACTGAATACCGTACGTAAGGTCAGGTCAGGTTACGATGGGTGTGAATAATATGTTAAAGTGACGTAGAATTGTGTCAAATGAAAAATAATATGAATTACCCGTAACATTCAAACCATCTAAGATTAAAAATTGGTCCTCTCTGCTATCTTATATGGGATGAGAGTGACAACAAAATAAATAGCATATAGTTTAAAGTGATATTTAGAGTCGTTTGGAGGGCTTCACATGTATATAGCAATGACTGAACACAATACATGAAGTTAGGTTATGTTAGGTTTTGATGGGTTTGAATAGGCTAGATCAAAATGTAGAGCCAAGTGGAGAGGATGAAAATGAATATATCATAAATCGATAAAAAAATAACAAATTTATGCACGAAAACTCGATTGATACTATATAATTCCTGGTTAGAAAAGGATAAGATAGGTTAAGATGCTTAGTTTCTTTCAACTATCATGACGTGAATGTGGTCCACAATAAATTTCTTTGTAACAATAACAAGGAATTTTGTTCCAATAAAAAGAAACACATATAAGAGGTAAAGTGCCTCAGATGTTAACCGATCCTGTATATGCAATCAAAATGTGTGTGTGTGTGTGTGTCTACATTGTATCGGTAACTATCCCTGTATACGACGTCATTATACCGTGCCCGGTCCTGCATATGAGTACAAAGCGTGATTATGTGTACCTGGTGTGTGACATTAGAAGAAGAACTACGTAAAATAGAGCCGCGTGAGAGGGATTTGATTTGTACATCGCACAAAACAATGACTAAATATCATACATATCCATCAAACTTTAATGAAGATATATAATTATTGGTTAAGTTGGTTAGAATGACTAGATCTTTGAACCTAACATCGCGTATAACTGATCCACATTAAAATTGTAACAAATTGGAGTGCATTAGTTCTATTGGATTCTACCTGCTGAGTCTCATCAGAACATGTAACAGAGCTATCGATGAATTCTGGAATCTAAACATCTGCAGAAGGTTTTCTGCTTTATCAAATTGGAGAAAATGTATTCAACTGCTTTTGATATGATAAATATACAGCCCTAGTGGAGAGATTTATACATATCAATATCATACATATCCATCAAACTTGATTAAAATACATATCTATTGGATAGAATAGGTACAGTTGCCTAGGTAATAATGTATTTGTCATTGTATGGTAACCCTTTTTGCATTCATCGATATTTGATCTATGTCATCGTACATTGACATATATTTCGCTAATTATGTACCTTAGACATGGTTTATATCCGAGATCTTGTGGATTGCGGACCTTACAATGCAGATCTGTATGAAAAATTATTAGAGTGGATTTATTCAATATTTGATATAATAGACGTAAATGGTAGGAGCAAAACGTTCAACACTACACAAAAAAATCATATTCCAACAGTAATCCCGTACATAAATTTTGCTAACGCTTTAACACTCGTAACACTCACTGACGAATGGGGTAAGCTTACATAAACGTTTTGAAATCTAAAGTCCACAAACGAGCGATGACCTAACATTACTCGAGACTGGTCGATATTACTGGACTTGTAACAAGCAAAGTGAAAAAAATATATGAATGAACGTAGGCACACAATCTGCTAAAGATTGGTAAAACTACAGGGTCAAGTGGATAGAATTGATAAGGATGAAGGCTAAATCAATGAAGAAAAATACCTAACATAATTATGAAACGCGGAAAATATACAATCCTTGGTAATTTTAGGTTAGGATGAGTTTGGATTATGGCCATCATAACAGACCTGCAGCGAAAAATGTTAAAGTGGATCTGGTGAATGGTCGAATAAGTCAAATATTCTGAATTAGAACGCAGTCTCAAACCAGAAGCCTGAATTAATCATAAACTTGTAAGTGTCTAAACTGCAAACGAAATACAAACATTTATAAAAGTAAGACTTGCGGGAATAAGCATTTAGCAAAGACCTGCGATTGGATAACATTATTGAGATGTACATTCAATTACTGAAGAATTTCAACACTAACACTCAACACAGATCCGGTAGAATAGTTCTCCCAGGCAATATGGAACCGGACCCAAATCCAATGTCGAGAGAGGAAACACACCAAATTTTTGAAGCATTACATCCTAAGAAGCGTATTTTATACCCACCATCCCATGAAATTAGGCAAATTATATCGAATACAGATATATTCCTACGATATCAAATCAAAATATACACCAACATTTAAAATAAATAGCTAAATAAGATTCTCTACTCTACCCTAAGCAACAACGATTAACTATTATATTCGGTGTATCCTACCGTACCCAGATGATGAACCCTACTCCAATATCCGACGTAATCTAGTTCATGACTAAGATCGTATACTAACATACCAGCCATACCGAAAATAACTGACATTTAACGCTGAGTTAATGTGAAAAATGTTATTTTTACTATCATACAATTCAAATCTATAGTAAAATCCTAAACCTAACTGAAGTTATGCCTCTGGGAGTACAAATCCAAGCCTACTGTGTCATAAAAATGAACTCTATAATGCTTTACTAGGTCACTTCTCAGCAATTTAGCACTGATATATAACAAATTTAGAGATAACATACAGTCATGATCGATGCCACAGACGTACCTCGCATCTGTTAACCCATCGTCTCTGAACAGCCTATAACAAAGACACATCTTAGACATAACCAAAATCTGGACACATGTACAGCGGTCAAGAATGAGTCTCAGAGAGTGTGTGGCCATAAAAAGCTTGGCTTCTTTTTACTGATGACCTAAGTAAAACACTATAACGATGAGTAGCTTGTCGCATAACCTCACTAACAAACCCATGAAACTCAAGATCGACGTCTACAAGAACGTACATAATCCACGTTGAACATGGATGAACTCCAAAATGACAACCAAAGAGTATAAATCACCTCTACACTAGGACCCATCCATCCAGTAAATTATCATAAAAACGTTGAACTACACATTTGCTAGGGATCAATGACAGAAATTCCACAAAGATGCAGTACGGACTTACTTACACCTCATGAACATACATTCCTATGATTCACAGAAAAGAAAATAACATCATCAACACATATAAAATAGCTAAATAAGGTTCTCTACTCTGTTATAATTCACCTAAAAACTGAACTACATTATGGTATATATCCTAATAAATCGGTCCATTTACACAAACAAGCATGAACAGACTGAGCGCTTGCCTAGGGGACTCTCTAACTCCTCCTAAATATTGAGGAATGGTCGTACAATAAAAATACAATAACCTAACAGCAAGACCAAGTTTTTAACAAATCGTCTGATCTATATCTATAATAACTACGTCAACATTATATCAGGATGAAAGAAGATATATGAAACACTAAAAATGAACAATATGTAACTAAATTGGACCTGAAATAATGTTCTATAATGTAGATACATACGTGATATATCCTAAATTGTATATATAACCAACAGATTGCATTGAAGATGGAAATTCAACAGAGAACCTACAAAACTGAAAGACCTATACTAAAATTCACGAGATAAAACAGAGCAAGAAGATTAATTCTCTACCATACCCAAAACATACATTAAAACGTGATGAATGAGAATGAACGTTCATTTGACCAAACAAACAATAAATATGAATAAGATACCAAGACATGCTGGCGACGTAACTGAAACCTATAGTAAATACGGTAGAGTACATACAAAAATCTAATGAAATTAGCCACAACTTCTGTACATAACAGGGATAAATTAACATCTCCTTAACTAAAGTAACTACGGCTAAATCGTAACAGATGTGTCATATATACATATAAAACTACTACAATGATGCAACAACCGACCCCCATTATGCCTGAAATAATGTGGAAGCTGCAAGCTGCCTAAAATACCCTAGAATGCCTAAAACTGTATGAGTTAACTGATCAAAATTCCAAAAACAGAGCAAATTCAACATAAATCAATCGATCATTACTAAGTAAACATAACATAATATTTTAACTTACAGTAAATCCATATCGTTCAG
Source organism: Gammarus roeselii (assembly GCA_016164225.1). Lineage (NCBI taxonomy): Eukaryota > Metazoa > Arthropoda > Malacostraca > Amphipoda > Gammaridae > Gammarus > Gammarus roeselii. The sequence goes on from SDVV010017954.1 coordinate 8,880, forward strand.
GTATTTTCGCTATTGGAAAAACGCATCAATGGAACACTGATATAAATGTTTCAAAACTGGATAATGTAATATGGGGTAGGAAGAATCTCGTAACGAAGATACAGCATCCTAAGAAAAAATATTTATACATTAACCGCAAACAACTTGACAAATAATCCTTACTATTTCTATAGCTATTGTATGCATATGAAATAAATAGATGGGAAACACAGAACCTTGCCTGTAATCCTACCTTCAGGCTCGTACAAACAGGGCCGTTCGCACACTAAGGCTGCAAATTGAGTTATACGACATGCCTACCGCACTAATCCTATAAATAATATACAGTGATAAATGAACAAAACATTCAAAAAATATCCTAAGCCCCCAGCGCTATGAACCCACCAATCAAGCATCGAATGAGTCATATATACCACATCTAGATAAGAATACCAACATATAAGTCCAGAAAAAAAATATATAGAAACAATAAACCAGCCATACATATATAACGATATATACACTCACATCGTAGCAAACGTGCCACGGAAACAAATTTATAAGACAAGGAACAGTCATCCTAACCAATAGTTATGTATTTTTATTCAAGTTCGATGCTTATGTACGGTATTGATATGGATGAATCTCTCCACTTGGGCTGTATATTTACTATATTATTAGCAGTTTCAATGCACTTCTCTAATTTGATCCATCAAATATCCTATTGCAGATGTTTAGATTGCAGAATTTCTCGATATCTCAATTTCATGTTTGGATGAGACTCAGCAGGTAGGTTTCAATAGAACTAATGCAATTTAATTTGTTACAATTTTCTAATGTGAATCAGTTACACGTGAAGATTCAAGGATCTAGTCATCCTGACCAACTTCACCAATAATTATAAATATTCATTCAACTCTGATAGTTATGTATGATATTTAGTCATTATTTATATGCGATGAACACATCAAATCCCTCAACATGGCTTTATTGTACGTAACATTTTTCAATATCACACACCATGTATGCACATACACGCTTTTGTGCGCATATGCAGTGGTCGTTGCCGACACTATGTAGGCATATTCAATGTCAATCCGGTACCTGTGACGGCAATATGTAGGCATATACAGGGTCGAAGCGGCACCATGTAGGCATATACATACATACATTTGTACGCATATACAGGCTCGGTTAACATCTGTAGCTTTTTACCTTTGATCTGTTATTTTTCAATAAAACTGATGCCCTTGCTTTTGTTACAAGATATTTAACGTGTTTCAGTTTTTACGTCACGTTAGGTTTAAAGATCAAATCATCCTAAACTAACCTCACCAACTTTAACTAAGTATTATGTATTATCAATCGAAATTTATGATAACGTATGATATTCAGTCATAGATTTATGCTCTATACATATCCACTTAGCTCTACATTCAATCTATCATGTATAGTTTGAATGCACTCTTTTAATTTTGATTTAACAAATTTCAGCTATTCGCATGTAGAAATTACATCGTTTGTTTGATTGTTATACGTATCTTCATATGATTCTTGATTTTTTTGACACAATTCTACATCATTTTTTCATGTTATTCACGCCCACCAAAATGTAACCTAACCTGACCTCATGTATGGTATTCAGTCATTGGTATATACATATGAAGCCCTCCACACGACTCTAAATATCACTTTAACATACATGTTATTTATTTCGTTGTCACTCTCAACCTATAATAGTTAGCAGAAAGGCGCCATTTTCCAACCAAGATGGATTGATTGTTACAAGTAATTCATATGTGTATCCAGTTTCACAAAAACGAATGGCCTTGTATTTATTTTTGCATGTCGCAGTATGAACTAGTTACCATCTATAACAATTTGCTGTAGATTTAAGATGTGAGAGACCCCACGTCAATATCATCTAGAGCTTTTTTTGCTATGAGTCTGCATTTTTCATGCGATTGTGTAGGAGTGTGTAAGTACCTATATGTTATGCACACCCAACCTAAACTAACATATCTTAACCAAGAATTCTGTACTTAAATTCAATTCTTCATGCTGATGGAAGATATTTCTTTTATCTATCATTAGCAGTTCGAATACACACATCTAATTTTTTTGATTTAGCATTTTTTCGTTCATTTTTTCATGTATATTATGTCATTGTTGGAATGTTATAGGTAATTCTTATTAAATAATTTTTTCGTGAGATTTCTGTATGAGAGTCGTTCGATACCTCCCATGTATTGCTATTCAAACTCTGTATTTGTTATAAGTAGATTGTATTGTACCAAATTTCTAGTCGGGGCCCTGTGATGATTCAAGATAATAGTTTTGTTAAAGCTTCCACTGGTCAACCTATTCAAAAATTATGTGTCATCGTTAGAGATTTTTTCGTGCGCACGTATGATATTCAGTCTTTGATTTAGGATTTATAAATATAAAATATTTCCACATGGCTTTACTTTTTTGATCGCTTAGTTTCAGTTTGAATTTCACCTTTCAATTTTGATCGAGTAAAGACCCCCAATTTTGAGCTTTTCATTTGTTTGAATGTTACAGGTAATTCAAATTATTTATGAATTTGACTCATACATTGCATAACTTTCACCTGTATGTTATTCGTACCCACCCTAACATAACATAACCTATTTTAACTAAGAGCTACGTATTTCTCAACACAAAGTAATCATGCTTATGTATGTCATATGGTAATTGATTTATGCGTTTTACATATGAGGCTCTCTACCCAGTTCTTTATATCACTTACACCTTGTTATATTTTACTTCGTGGTCAGTATCTGCCAATATCGTTTAGGGAATATCGCTCATTTTTGAACGTAGATAGTTTGGATGTTGTAAGTAATTCATATTCGTCATCAGTTTCACATAAACGGACGCATGGTCTCACACTGGGTTTTCTTACTTCTTCTTCAACATCTCCTGGCACTACAACCTCTATCGTCCTACACATATCATTTTCTCATTCAACTTCAATGTTTTATAAACTGGACTATGACTGTGTTGGAGATGATGCCATAAATTACTTGTCAAATTATTTCTATTAAACTTTATTTGTTTTCTGCAAATTTAGGGCACACCCCCCATTCCTCCACGATTATTGAAAAACGCCAGATCAAGCTATACTTTATCCTTCCTCAACAGTATCACAACGTTGACTATGTGTTTGTACATGTATATGGTCAAGCGTATGTACGTTTACACGAGTTAAAAAAATGTATAATAAAATGTAAATTTCAAAATTCAATAACATTTCCAATTTTCAATGGATAACAGAGCCAAGTCGGTATATTGAATTGATAAATTGGCTACTAACGTAAGTTCCGGGCCTCGAAAATTAGAGATTGGATTGAATTTTGAAATTTAAATTTTGTTATACGTTTTTTTAAACTCATGTACACGTACATACTCTTGAACATACACATGTACAAACACATAGTCTGTTGAGGAAGGATAGAGTATAGCTTGATCTGGCGTTTTTTCAATAACAGTGGAGGAATGGGGAGTGTGCACTAAATTTGCAGAAAACATAGTTGAATAAAGATAAATTGACCAGTAATTTACGGCATCATCTGGAACACAGTCATAGTACAGTTTATAAAACGAATGAAGTTGAATATGAAAATGATATGTTTAAGACGATAGAGGGTTTAGTGCCAGGATATGTTGAAAAAAAAGTAAGAAACCCCAGTGTGAGACCATGTGTCCGTTTGTGTGAAACTGGTGACGAATATGAATTACTCATAATATTCAAACAATCAACGTTTAAAATTGAGCGATATTTTGTAAACGATATAGGCAGATAGCGACCGCGAAGTAAAAAATAACTAGGTGTAAGTGATATAATGAACCGGGCGGAGAGCTTCATATGTAAAACGCATAAATCAATTAATAAATAACATACATATGCATGAATACACTGTGTTGAAAAATACGTAATTCATAGTTAAAATAGGTTAGGTTATGTTAGGGTGGGTACGAATAACATACAGGAGAAAGTGATGTACAATTTGTGTCAAATTAAAAAATGATTTGAATTACCCGTAATATCCAAACAAATCAAAGCCTAAAATTCGGGTCTTAATTCGTCCAAAATTGAATGAGTTCAGCGCTGCTCAAACTGCAACTGAGCGATCAAAAATGTTGAACCAAGTGGAGATATTCTATATGTTTGAATCCTAAATCAAACTGAATATCATAAGTATGCACGAAAAAAATCTCGAACGATGACACATAATTTTTGGCTAGGTTGACCAGTGGAAGCCTGAACAAGACTATTAACTTGTATCATCACCGAGCCCCGATTAGGTTGACTATTAACTTGTATCATCACCGAGCCCCGATTAGAAAATTGGTATAATACAGTCTACCTATGACAAATACAGAGTTTGAAAAGCAATACATGGAGGTATCGAACGACCCTCATACATAAATCTCACGAAAAAATATTTTATAAGAATTACCTATAACATTCAAACAACGACATGATATACCTACAAAAAAATCTAAATCAAAATTGGAAGAGTGTATTGGAACTGCTAATGATAGATAAAAATGTAGAGCAAAGTGGATACGTATAGAGCATAAATCGCTGAAGAAAAACCATACATAAGGATGAAGAGTTCTTGGTCTTGGTTAAGATGGGTTAGGTTAGGTTGGGTGTGCATAACATTGAGGTACACACTCACACACCTACACGAACGCATGAAAATTGCGGACTCATATCCTAAAATGCTATATATGATGATGTTGGCGTGCCGGGTCTTTTACATCTTGAATCTCCAGCAAATTGTTACAGGTGGTAACTATTTTGTACTGTGACATGCGGAAATAAATACAAGGTCATTCGTTTGTGTGAAACTGGATACACATATGAATTAATGGTAACAATCAGCTCTTCTAAGTTTGAAAATATCGCCTCTCTGCTAATTAATATAGGTCGAGAGTGACAACGAAATAAATGACATTTATGTTAAGGTGATATTTAGTG